>BHFT01071297.1:0-23840 GCA_004320025.1 Laticauda laticaudata | reverse complement strand
TGGGATAATACCCGAAGGAAGCTAAACAGCACAAATGTAAGTACCCGCGAGAGCTTAAAAAAACATATATATACATACATACATACATACATCTGATTAGTTACCAACTCTGGGAGGCTCCTTCACAGGAAAATGAAGAAGAATCTACTGGGAGGAAATTGAATCTTGACTGGTCCTGTCCTTGTGCCAAATTTTGGGAACAACCTTGAACAAATGACAGTGGAACCAGATTCTAAAAGTTCTAAGTGAACATGGGAAGAAAAATTCAATATAGAAATTCTACTCTTAACAGACAAAGAAAAAGCCAGTTGGGTTTAGTGGTTAAGGCATCAAAGTGGAAAGCATGAGACTGTGAGTTCTAGTTCTTGCCTTGGTCACGAAAATTGGCTGGGTGACTTTGGACTCGATACGCTCTCTCAGATAAACTGACCTCACAGGGTTGTTAGTGTTGTGGGAAAACTACACGGAGGAAGGAGCATTAGTTATGTTCACCACTTTGAGCTATTCATAACAACAATAAAAGCGGGAGAAAAAAATAAATTTTAAAAAAGTGAAATCCAAATACATTCAGAAAAATACAAGGACGACAGGCAGGTAGAGTAGAAAAGCAGCAAGGTAACCCAAATTCTAATCCTCCTTTGGGCGTGAAAAAGAAGTGGTATTCAGCACGTTCTGACCAGTTCTGGAGAACTGGTAGCAAAAATTTTGAGTAGTTTGGAGAACTGGCAAATACCATCTCTGATTGGCCCCGCCCCATCTATTCCCTGCTTTCCGAGTCCCAGCTGATTGGCTGGGTCTTCTTTTGTTGCCCTGCACAGGAGAACGGATCTGGAAAGCAGGTTAGTTGAGTGGGGTGTAAATGGAGATTCTGCAGTATCCTTCCCCTGCTACACCCAACAAGCCACACCCACAGAACCAGTAGTAAAAAAAAAATTGAATTTCACCACTGGCATGAAAACTGGCTGGGTGACTTTGGGCCAATCACCAGGAGATTGTGAGTACTAGTTCTGCCTTAGGCATGAAAACTGGCTGAGTAATTTTAGGACAGTTACTCTCTCTCTGGCCAACTCATCTTACAGGATTGTTGTTATGGGGAAATAATAGGAGGAGGGAACATTAGGCATGTTCAAGATTGGGCAACCATTTCTTTACAATGGTACAGGGCTTCCTGCTTGAGCAAGGGGATTGATTACAGAACCTCCAAGGTCCCTTCCAACTCTGTCATTCAGTAATTCTCTGCCTTAAGTTACTCAAAGTTTTTTAAAAATGGATAAAAATTCAGGGAAAAAAAACTCCTGTTACAACCAATGGATCAACACTTGGTTTATCTGGAAAAAATAAATACTTGCTAGGATATTATAAAGGATAAACAAATTGCTAGGTTTATCTGCTAGGAAGAAAATAAATAAATAAATAGAGACTGCACAGAAATATAAATATACCTGAAACTAAAGATGCAGCCATCCTGAATTTTGACACTGCGTCCTTTGGTTAAGCTTAAAAATTTGGGTAACAAAGAAGTTGTATCTTTACTACAGTCAGAGGACTCACGACAATTTTTGACATTAATTTGTGGAATTAACATGACATGGAAAATTAACAAAAAAACATTGTGAGAATGGCTCGAAGGAGTTATTTTTAGAATAATGTGGGAAGCAGGAAAAGGAAAAAACAAGGAGAGATCTCTCCAGAGCACCACAACATATGTCTTTACAGATAAGACTTAACTGGCCTGGAAAGAGTGCAGAGAAGATCAACCAGAATGATTAGGGTACTGGAGATTAAAACTTATGAAGAATAGTTACAGGAATTGGGCATGGCTAGTCTAGTAAAAAGAAGGACCAGAGGAGACATGATAGCAGTCTTCCAATATCTGAGGGGCTGCCACAGAGAGGGAGAAGGGGTCAATCAATTTTCTAAAGCACCCGAAGGCCAGACAAGGAATAATGGATGGAAACTGAACAAAGAGAGATTCAACCTGAAAATAAGGAGAAATTTTCTGACATTGAGAACAATCAAGCAGTGGAATAGCTTTGCCCTCGGAAGTTGTGGGTGCTTCAACACTGGAGGCTTTCAAGAAGAGATTGGAATGCCATCTGTCAGAAATGGTGTAGGATGTTTGGGCGGGTGGGGGACAGGGTGTGGACTAGTTTAGAGGTGGTATTCAGCAGGTTCTGACCAGTTCTGGAGAACCAGTAGCGGAAATTTTGAGTAGTTTGGAGAACCAGCAAATGCCCACTCTGACTGGCCCCATCCCCTCTATTCCCTGCCTCCCCAGTTCCACCTGACTGGGTCTTCTTGTGTTGAGAATGGAACTTGAAAGCAGGTTAGTGGGGTGAGGAGGGAATGGGGAATTTGCACTAACCTTCCACTGGAGTGTGGTGGGAATGGAGATTTCACAATATCCTTCCCCTGCCAAACCCACTAAGTCACGCCCACCAAGCTATACCACGCCTACCAAGCCACGCTTATAGAACCAGTAGTAAAAAAAATTGAATTCCATCACTGGACTAGATGACCCACAAGATCCTTTCCAACTCTGTTAGTCTGTTATCTGGCCTAGAATAAACCACATTTTAGATTGCAAAAAGTACAGATTTTTTTTTATAAGGCACAAGAAGAAAACCTGGGCAAGATGACTGAAAAGAGAGAGAGAGAAGAAATTAAAGTTTGGCAACTTTGACCCTATTTTCATTTCAAAACCCAGGCAGCCACTTATTTGTAAAACAAAGGAGACATCAACAATGCTTGACCTCAATTACTTGGTTAAGGAGACCCAGAAATCCTTCATAAAACCCTTGGAGAAGAAGCAAAGAATTAAAAAAGAAAGGGGTGGGAGAAAACCAATCTGGGTTATTATAGCACGTTCGCTTGTTGTGCTGAGGCCACAATATACAAGTGGCCTTGGAAAATTTCTTGCAATTTTGGTTTTGGGGGTTTTAGGGGAACAGGAGTGTCAAACTCAAGGCTCACAGGATGGATCCAGTCCACAGGGTGCTTAGATCTGGCCTGTGGGGCCACCCTTTTTTCTTTTCCCTTCTTTCCCTGTAATTCTCTTTCTTTCCCTTTCCCATTTCCCTGCTATCTTTATTTTTATTTGTATGTTATACAATGGTTATTTATTTATAAAATTTATTGGCTGGCCATCTTACCACAGGATACCTTCTGGCAGCTTACACTCATAAAAAACGTATCTATATATTATATTAAAAGATAAATAAAGTCTAATTCTAATAAATAAATAAAATCCTTTTTTTAACCAATTTAAGGAGCTATTTTGGGTCTACAAAGCCCTGTTTGTCTTGGTGTTTGAATATCTTCCCTATTGCCTTTTCTAACTAGAACTAAGTCTACTGATTAGATACTTGTAAGAGAAAAAAAAAACTACCACAAATCTTACTCATTGGAAGGGATGAGCATTTCAAACTGAAATGAGAGAATGCTGCTTTTCTGTAGCAGAACTGACAAAGCTCCAAAACCCTAATCATCTTTATCCAGAAGCATAATTTAGCATCAGAGCTAAAGATGTCAAATTTGGAAAGATGTTGAATCAATTGAAAGTGTGTGGAAGGAGAGGGTTGGATATTGTGCCTCTGAGTTATAGACTCTTCTTGCTAAGTTATAGTCCTGCTCAGAGGATTTATGACATTATTATTAGGAACCATAGAGTGAGGCTAGGAAGTCTGGTCTCCTTCTTCATCTTCCCAATTCTGAATCGCAATATATAGCTCAAAGGTGCTTTTGCAACAGGCAACTGGGCCTTGTTTTTCCTTGAAGACATTTCTCATCCAAGAAGCTTCTTCAGTTCTGACTGAAGGGTGGAGGATGGAAGGGTTTATATTCCTTGCAGTCACCTCAGTGGTGGGTTTGTTTGTTTGTTTATTGATTTATTGATTTGATTTGTCAATTACTTACAAGATAATAGGTGTAAGTATAATCATAGTTATGAATACATGAAATGGATATGTATAATAAAAATAAAAAGAAACAATAGGACAGGGACAGTAGGCACATTGGTACGCTTATACACACCCCCTACAGACCTCTTAGGAAATGGGTGAGGTCAATAGTAGACAGTCTAAGGTTAAAGTGTTTGGGGAAGAAACCACAGAGTCAGGTAAAGTATTCCAGACACTGACCACTCTGTTGCTGAAGTCGTATTTCCTGCAATCAAGTTTGGTGCTGTTTACCTTGAATTTGTAGTGGCAAAGGTATTCTACAACGAGTAGAGGAGTGGAGAACTCTTCTCATGAAATATTTCTGGACTTTCTCAACTGTGTTAATATCAGATACATAATGTGGGTTCCAGACTGATGAGCTGTATTCAAGTATTGGTCTAGCAAATGTTTTGTATGCTCTAGTTAGTAGTGTGATATTGCCAGAGAAAAAGCTACGTAGGATTAGGTTAACAACTCTTAATGCCTTTTTGGCTATGTAGTTACAGTGGCCTCTAGCACTTGGATCATTAGAGATGACTACTCCAAAGTCCTTAACAGAGTTTGGATCATCAACAAGGTCTTGACTATTCAGCATGTATTTTATTTTCTGATTTATTTTATTTTTTTTGCCAATATGTAAGATAGAGCATTTATTTGTTGAGATTTGAAGTCACCATTTGTTTGACTGTTTTGATACATAGTCAAGGTCTTTTTGAAGGGTAGCAGTATTGTCTGTGGTGTTGAAGAGCTTTACATCATCAGTGAAGAGAATGCAGTTGCTTTACCACCGGTTCAGTGGCCGTGGCTTGGTGGGCGCACTTTGCATGCCAAATGCCCACTTTGTACAGGTGCAGAGGCTTTCCAACTCACCTTCTGCAATCCTGCACCCTCCCTTTCGCTTCAGCAGTTGACACGTGGCAATCTGCTGTGCCACACAAAACAGCTGCACCTCAAAGCAGGGAATAAAGGGGAGTATGGGAGTCCAGGCAGGCAGATGAGCCCAAAAGCAGCTCCAGCAGCTCCTCAGACAGAACCGGTTTGGTCTCCGCTGATTTTCAGCATACGTCAGAATCTGGCCAAACCGGTAGAATACTACCACTGAGTCACCTGGTTGCTAGCACTTTTTCTGTGAGTCGTTAAGGCCTCTTGGAGGTTTATCTGTGCCCTCAGGGTCACCTGAATAGTGCAAATGGCTCTGGAGCCTTCTTGGAACTGCTGAAGGGACTGTGTTGTAAACAGGAGATAAGTGATGTCGTATTCCCTTCCGCTCTATTGAGAAAGGGCCGTTCAATCTTAATGTAAAATGTCTCTTTGATTCCTGTTTCAAACTAGTGGTCCTCTTTGTCCAGAATCTGGACTTCGCTGTCTTCTTTCAGAACTGAAGAAGCTTCTTGGATGAGAAGTGAAATGCCTTCAGTCCCGTTGTCTTTTGAAAACAGCACTTTTGGAACAACCATGACCTGGGTGACTGAGAATCTCCATAAAAACAATACATGTGTCTATTTGCACACAAGCTAATGTGCTTCTTCGAGCCTAAAATGGATTACACAAAGCTAGCATTAATATTAAACTGGGAAGTGAGAAACTACTGTGTCATAATGGCAACATAATCTTCATTTAAAGAATTCAGTCCTGGACGGTGGTGTTAGCTGGGATGGGTTTTCAACATTTTGGTTTATTTTCTTTTGAGAAAGGGCACCAGAATTTCATTACTTATAACTACCTTATATTTCATCTTGTTCTTCTCCTTGGTCTTGATCTTGTATCTTACCAGTGTAATTCAGCTCTTAACTTTTTCTGAGACAAGGCTTGAATTGCTATACTGATCCACACACATTGAGTCTTTGACTGTTAATTAGACAAAGACTGTGCTGTGTGTAGTGTCCCATAAAAACAAAACCTTTATGGCAAAGTTGCGCTCATTACTGGAAATTTCTCCCCCATTCATCATTCTTTAACTAGGTTTTGGATATGAAGAATACCCTGTGTCTGTGGGCCAAAATGTATTTTGTGCACGTATCAACATAATTTTGTTGTAAAGTAAAGGGAAAAATGCACCCAAGAAAATGTGGAGAGCAAAGTTAATTGATGATAACACCCTAATGAGGATAGTGTGCAAGATTCTGGACAATGAAGAATTATGGGATAGAACGAGAGACAATAGGAGGCTTCAGAAAAACATCCCAGCTCTCTTTGAGAACCACTTCCCTTAGAGCATAGTGAATTACTCAGATGGCAACATTTTCCTGGGATGATAATCCATTGACCTGGAATGCATGCTTTTGGAAAATCAATGGGAATGGCACACATTTAACAAAGACAACAAAATGATTTGGCATGAATACTGGCAGGCCAACTTCATGTGGGTACCTGCCTCTTTTTCTAAACATCTCTTGTCCATGGAGGTTCTCTATGAGCACAATGATTTTTTTTTTACAGTAGCTTACCTGGATAGGTAGACCCTGTGTTTAGCAGTAGAGATTATTTATTCCGGTACCTCTCGACTAGTAATCAGAGCCCAGATCAGCATAGATGAACTCCAAGATTAACTTCAGACCAACAATCAAGTAAGCAATACCCCAATAAAGAAACTGCCAAACAGCCATCAGAAAACAGACAACCAAAATATCTCTGAGACCACTCATGCCCACACAGACAGGCAACTCACCAGAATATAAACTGACAGCAAACAGCACTCGTTACTAGCTACAAATATTTTAGAATAGAATAGAATAGAATAGAATAGAAGAGAAGAGAAGAGAAGAGAAGAGAAGAGAAGAGAAGAGAAGAGAAGATTGGAAGGGACCTTGGAGGTCTTCTAGTCCAACCCCCTGCTTACGCAGGAAACCCTATACCATTTCAGACAAATAGTTATCCAATCTCTTCTTTAAAAGTTCCAGTGTTTTACAGATTGCGCAGAAATGGATATGCTCACACTTAAAATGAAAGGAAACAGAGGAATCCGATTACTATTCAGCATGGCATAGATGGTACAAATGGCTTTCAAAAATTGAAACAGAATAATCAAATAGGAGAATACTCAAGATAGTGATACATAGATATGTAGATATATAGATATGTAGAATAGAGTTTGATATTAACAATTATTGATGAGAAATATGTGTATAATAACCACTGATTATAGATATATATAAAATAATTATTGGAAATCTGTACAAATAGTTGATAGAAATATGAGACAATAATGTATGTGGATGTAAACACTGTTGAAAATATAACTTTAATTTGTATTAATAGAAAATAATAAAAATACTATTTAAAAAAAAAAATTCCAGCATTGGAGCATTTACAATTCTGTAGGAAAATTGTTCCACTGATTAATTGTTCTGTCAGGAAATTTCTCCTTAGCTCTAAGTTGCTTCTCTCTCTGATTAGTTTCCATCCACTGCTTCTTGTTCTGCCCTCAGGTGCTTTGGAGAATAGCTTGACTCCCTCTTCTTTGTGGCAGCCCCTGAGATATTGGAAGACAGTGTTGATGTCACCCCTAGTCCCTCTTTCATCAAACTAGACATACCCAGATCAAGCAACCATTCTTTATATGTTTTAGCCTCCAGTCTCTTTATTAGAGATCACTTAAGTGAAAAGATTGTAGTGAAAAGATTCAGGTCTTTAATGGTACTGATATAAAATCCCAGTAACATGAATAAAAGCCACATTCTTTCCAGATGAAGTGCTTCAATCTATGTTGATGAAGATTCTCAGGTTAAGGTGTCTAAATGATAAGTCATGGCAACCGGACCCATTTTTCTTGTTAGTTTGAGATCTTCCACTGCTCATCCAAGGCATCTTCAGCAGTCAGGGCAATTAGGCAGAGAGTCCTTGGAATATACCAACTCCTGCCTCAGGGGTTTCCTCTCCAAAGTGTGTTGCAATATGTCGATGGAAGATTTTTCAGTCATCCAGGTAAAAGTGTCTGAATGTTGAGCCATGGCAACTGGAGTCTGGATTAATTATTTCTTGTTAGTTTGAGATGTTTTGCTGCTCATCCAAGCTGATTTAATCCATGTGCATCAGATATCCCTAAAGAGTGAAAGCAATTTGTTCCAACAGTAGAGAATATAAGTAGTTCAGAGCTGAATTACATCACTGATGCATCAGTGAGGGTGACACCTAGTTGAGTAATGGAAGCAAAATACCACAACTCCAGAATCTTCCCTAAGATCTCAGCCCTCATACTATCTGAATTCCAAGCTGGATTGCTTCCCCTAGAATTGTAGCCAACATTATGCTGTTACCACCTCTTCTTAGATGGACAGATGTCCTTGCATAGCTGAAATTTGGATAGAGGAGAAGAGCAATTGCTCTTTCCCTAAAACCTGGTTTTAAGTCAATGGTTCCAGTCAAATTCTTTTAATTGGGGGCACCAGGCCAAGATAATTTTAGAATATATAATATTAGATTACAGACTCCACAACAGAGCTGCTCTTGTCATTTGTATTCACAGTCAAAGACCAAAAACACTTAACCATACTCATAAAAATAGAATAAAGATCTGAGATAAGTACAACTGGATAGATGTCTGAATAATATAACAACAAAGCAGATACAATATTGATACTGGGCTAACCAAGAAGGGAAAGATTTTTTTTATTACTATTATTTCAATCAAAGCAAAGAAGCCAGGATTTGAGAGAAGTGTTTAAATATTTTTTTGCATCTTTGTGTAACAGGGTGGAAAAGTCATTTCACTGAAGGCCCTGATGATCCCTACTCTGTACATCTACAGGATAAGGCAGGAACAGTTAATACCATGCTGTCACGTAAAGCAGAAAAGGACTTTTGAACATCCATATTCCTGGAGAAAAAAAATCCAAGTGTTATTCCAAGTTCTTTGGGGACAAGCACTTTCCATAAGGATATAGATCTCTTTGATAGCATCTATCAATTTAAGGGGGCATGATGGCTCAGTGGTTAAAGACGCAGAGCTCGAAAGCTGATAGCCCAAGTTAAAGATATGACACTGTATGATGAGGTGAGCACCCAATACTGGCCTCAGCTCCTACCCACTAGCAGTTTGAAAGCATGGAAATGTGAGTAGATCAGAGGGGATGTGGTGGCTCATTGGCTAAGATTCTGAGTTTGTCGATCAGAAAGGTCAGCAGTTTGGCGGTTCGAATCCCTAGCACCGGGTAACGGAGTGAGCTCCTGTTACTTGTCCCACCTTCTGCCAACCTAGCAGTTCGAAAGCATGTAAAAATGCAAGTAGGAAAAAAAAGGGACCCCTTTGTTGGGAAGGTAACAGCATTCTGTGCACCTTCGGCATTTAGTCATGGTGGCCACATGACCACAGAGACATCTTCAGACAGCGCTGGCTCTTCAGCTTTGTAACAGAGATGAGCACCATCCCCTAGAGCCAGAAACGACTAGCACGTATGTGCAAGGGGAACCATTACCTTGACCTTTATCTTTACCTAACAGCGTTCTGTGCACCTCGGCATATAATCATGTCGGCCACATGACCACAGAAGTGTCTCCAG
Organism: Laticauda laticaudata; assembly: GCA_004320025.1. NCBI lineage: Eukaryota > Metazoa > Chordata > Lepidosauria > Squamata > Elapidae > Laticauda > Laticauda laticaudata. The sequence goes on along the minus strand of BHFT01071297.1, from coordinate 14,404 downwards.
GCAACTCTGGTTGCCTTGGCTAAGAAATGGTGATGAGAACTACTCAGACATGAGTGGACAAGGCCTTTAGGTTTACCTTTATAGAATTATTTGATAGCATCTTTTTGTGTACAGATTTTCCCATCTCATTCACTGCCTTGCATAACAATTATTCTTTTGTTGTTAGCAATGAAAGAGTTGTCGAAACACAAGGAAAGCAAACCATGGATGGAAAGAAGGGGTGAAGAAGGACTGAAGGTCGCAGCCTGCATTTCTGTTTCAAACACAATGATTTCTTCATGTACATTAACAATAGCAGCAAATGATAATAGAATAGCCTTCTTGTAGCTGAATTTTTATCCCACTAAGTTGTTTAACTCCAATCAGAATCAGGCAACACAATGCTCAAGTAATAAAAGATTAAAGCTTTCATGTTCTTTAAAATCTGGGGGGAGGGAAGGGGATAAAATCAAATCTCTACTGTGGCAAATGTTCTGAATATTTCATATCTGTTACGATTTGTAAGCTGACGTGTAAGCAATAAACAGGAAGGGAGTATACTAAAGAGACAAAAGAAATCCCATTTGGAAGTATCGCAGGTCTTGCAATTAGATCTGGAGCATAACAGTGAGAGAAGGAAAAATGCAGGAAGGCTTATCAGATCAATGCCAGCCCTTGGAAGCAGACCAAATCAGAATACAGAATAACAGAGTTGGAAAGGACTATGTCCAACCCTTTTTCAGGCAGGAGAGCCTACACCATCCTCAACAAATGATTGTCCAATTGCTTCTTAAGAACTTCCAGTGATGGAGAATGTATTTCATTTTTTTCAAACTTTTCATAAAATAAGGTACTATAAGAAAGAAGAAAACAATCAGGAAGAAGACATACACCTCTGTACAAAATTGTAGGTGGAAAAAATAACCATGCTGTATGGTTAAAAATTATGGCTAAGACAAGTTTAATCCTGCAGTAATGTGTCTTAACACATCCTTGCAACAGGTCACAGAAAGACACCAGTGGACTGCAGGAGAATCCATGAGAATGTTGAACTTGTTTTGAGTTATGGATGTTATATTATGTAGCACAGGCAGGCAGGTTAACAGAGTTGGAAAGGACCTTGTAGGTCATCTAGTCCAACCAACCACCCAAGCAGGAGACCCTACACCATTTCCGACAGGTGGCAGTCCAATCTCTCTTGTTTGTGACTGTGGGGATGCCGCAACAGTCGTAAGTGTGAAAAATGGTCATAAGTCACTTTTTTCAGTGCCAGTGTAACTTTGAATGGTCACTCCACACAAGAAAAGTACCAGCAAAGGAGGAGGAAAAAACTCCAGAGAGGTTCCTGAGACAGGAAGTCAAGTCCTGCCAAGAATGTAATAAAGGTTAATGGAGAGGCAGTTTCTGCAAGCAACACCAGAATGTTTCCTTCCTGCCTTCCTTACAGGATTAGGCCAGTAACTTCTTCTAACAATCAATTCTCTGAACTGCTTAGAATGTCAACAACCGGTTCTAGCAAATAGGTGCAAACCGGTAGAATCCCACCCCTGCCCCCATGTGCACCCCAACACCCTGCACATTCATCTGCATCTTCCATGCATGCGTCTCCTCCTGCATATGCATGGCAGATATTTGACAATCAGCTGGGTGCACATGCATGCGCAGTGGTCCAGTTCCGGCTGACAGATCACATGCCAGCAGGAATAGCTCTGTGTGCCACTTCTGGCATGCATGCCAGAGGAGGTATTCAGCAGGTTGTGACCAGTTCTGGAGAACCAGTAGTGGAAATTTTTAGTAATTCGGAGAACCGGCAAATGCCACTTCTGACTGAAGATTTTGCAGTATCCTTCCCCTGCCATGCCCACCAAGCCACACCCACAGAACTGATAGTAAAAAAATTTGAATCCCACCACTGATGCATGCCATAGTTTCACCATCACGGTTCTAATCTAAACCCTCATGAAATATTATCTTTGCTCATTAAAGGAACACTTCCTGCAAAGTCCAGGTGTTTGTAGTCTAGAGATTTCCTTCTACATTTAATCACCAGAACCAAATATAGCTTCTCTCTCTTCTGTGCAGGCCCCATGATTCAATTTCTCAAACCTGACAGAGCCTAGATGAATAAGGGTAATCTTACCATGAAAATAAAAGAATCCCTGGGAGGGCGGAGCTGACATCGAGACGATATGGCATGTGATCTTGGAGGTCGAGATTGCCTGGCCCAAATATCTTTGCTCCTGGAATGGTTCTAATCGAATCTAAGCTGTCGCCAAAGAGACGGTGAAAGTGAAAGACGCACATCCTGTCAATCCCAGGGATACCTGCAAAGTCCTCTGGTAGATGCCAGGAGAATCTTCTTCTTGCCAGTGGGCAGAGGCAGCCATTCAAAGGCTGAAGTTGGAACAGCTTCCCGAATATGAAAAGTAAAAAAAAAAGAGACAGCTGTGCCGGTTTGGGTGAGAACTTGTCCGTATTAATTCTACCACGATGCTGAAGAGACACCCTAACGGAAAAAGAAAGAATCTGTAAAAGTTTTGACAGAAGTGATTAAGCAGCGATTTTAAAACAGGAATGTCAAAATAATTTTTTTTTTTTTTTCTCATTGTTGGATTTTTTTTCCACATGATCTTATATTTTGAAAACTGGAACTGGGTTTTTTTCTCCATCTAATTTTTTTTCTCCTTTATTTTGTAACATTTTAGGCTAGAGACTCCCTTTTAGGTTATTTTCTTTTTAAAAAACATCTTTTTCTTTCTTTTTTTTATAATTCTTAATTATATTTTGCGCTTGGGAAAAGAGGGGGAAGGTGAAAGGCAAAGAAACTGTAATGCAGCCAACTAGAGACTTGGAAATATTCTATTTCTCTGTGGACAAGAACGAAGCGAGAAAGAAAGAACTGATTAGTTTTTTTTCAAGGATATTGCTAGTTTGATAAGAATAGAGGAAGAAAGCAATGGTAGAGTATTATTGCAGGTGCTCTTCTGGGTTTCTATCAACAGCTGGAGGTCTGATGTTGAAGTTTATTAGGGTAAGAGAAAAGGTGATAAGTTCTTGGAGAAGAGTGTTATAACAAGAGTCGTGGATAACTAAAACAAAGTGCAATGTGTTCTCTTGATTTTTCCTGAGCCTGTGCTAACCCTCGCAAAAGTTTACTTTTGAAATAGCTATTTGGATTTTTTTTGTTCTTTGGAACTTGTCTTTGCTTTTTTTGGGGGGGTTTGCCTTTGGAAGTTACATTTTTACGTTGCTTTTTATTTTATATTAAAGAAAAGTTGTTTTTAGTTATTAATGAATTCTTTCCTTTTTTTTCAAGATCGGCAGTAGCCTTTTTTTTTTCATTTCTCTTTCTGCCTTTCTCTCATCGACTGAAAAGCTATCTGGTGTACTTTAGTGACTGCGCATTCTACCGACTCCATAATACTGTTTTTAATTCTTTCTTTTTTTATCTTCCTGGCCAATTTTTTTTCTTTTTCTCTTATAGCAGTACTTTTATGACTTTGGACCTCTTAATTGATTAAGGTGTTGAAGAACCACTGAAGAAAATTTAACTTTTTTTAAAAAGCTTTTTTTTTCCTCCAGCTTATTCCATCTTGTGTAAGATTTTTACAACTTTTTCTCTCTTTTGTGTGTGCGTTATATGGTTTTTTCCTTTCATTTTTGAAAATTTTCACTTTATCTAAGACCAAATCAATTGGTCCTTTATTAAGGTAATACAAGAACCTGGACCAAATTTTTTGTTCTTTTTTTAAATTATTTATTACATTAACGTTGGGCTTCTTTTTGCCCAACTGCTATTTTTATTTGAATTGCAATTGGTTATTTTCACAAATTCGATTAAGTATTATGTCTAGAAATAAACCTCTGATGATTTTCCTCGAAATGTAATGTAAATGACAATGGAAATTAATCAGCTCCTGCTCTTCCAATCTGTCTAGCTTCAACTCTCTTCTCCACCATCTGTGTTAGTGACATACATTTCAATAACAGACCAATGTCTTATTGTAGGCAGGAGAAAGGACAATAGAAAAAGAAAAAGTGACCCCTGCAGATGATTATGGCAAGGAATTCAAAACATTCAAACAAGGATCACAGGAACGAATACTATAGAAAAGAGGTAAAAGGAACAATTCGAACAAAGAACAGAGAAACCATTCTGAACAAGGAACAGCCGAAAAACGATGAAAAAGTGGAGAATCATACAACAATGAGCATGAAAGTATTGAATGTAAAGAGACTACCTAAAAATTTGAAGAAGATAAACAAAAAATAGGAAGAAGAGATAAGATTGGAGACATTGATAACAGCATCAATTGTTGGTTGAACACGTATAAATGTGTGGTATGCTGAAATGGGAGATGGACAATCAGAATTTTATCTTTAGATTTCCAAAAACATAGAGAAGAAAAAAGAGTCAACAAACACTACTGAGATCAATGGATATAAAATATTGGCTGAAGCTTTGGACACATAACTCGACAGAGAAGCCAATGGATAGAGGGGAAAGCATGATGAGTACTATCAGATGTTTTCAACGAAGATACGCAATGAAAATAATGACCTATACTAGAGTTCACATCAGATTACAAGGACAAGCCAATAAAACAACAAATATTGCAAGTGGCAAAGAGAGGAAAACATTGAAAGTATAAGAGATTAAGGAAAATTGTGGTTTGAAACAAGTACCCAGAAGAGTGATGAAGAGATGAGAAGAGAATACAATGATTACTTGGACGCAAATTAGCTACTTAAACAAACGCCGAGAGCGTTAGAATTAAATAGATTGCTGATGTCAGAAAGGTTTTAATGTTCACAGTGTGGCAAGAACAGAGATATAGAGATTGAACTCAACTGATACGAAAAGACTGCGAATCATTTTATACAGAATTTTTAAGAGGGAAAGAGGAGAGAGCAAAAAAAAGAATATTTCTCACGAAGTGTGGAAATTCCAAGAGGATTGCCAAATGATGACTGAAAAAGAGGAAGGTACAGTAGGTGGAAAGGAAGGAAGCGAAAGAAACAACGATGAACCTCAAGATCCATGAGAAGATGCCCAACCTAATTATAAAATATAAACCATGGGAATACGAGAAAAATTGATTACACTTCACATATTAAATGGACTTAAATTAGTTCCTATAAAAGAATGAAAACTTTCCATAAATTAGAGAAATTAAAATTTGATACAATCTGCCTCCAAGCAAGAAACATATTAAAAAGCAATACTGAAAATTGTTTGATGCAGCGCCAAAACTGAGGGAAAAATATTTACCTCCCTAATCGGAACAATGCACAAGAAAAATAGGAGGGTTTATATATTAAAGAGACAGTTCCAGGAAACTGATTTATTCCTGGATGATGATGGAATATGAAATACTAATGGTCGGAAATACATCGGACAATAATTACAAAAACACTCCCTTGATTGCCAAATCTATCCTCCAGAATGACAAATAAGAAGAATTTTATAGAAATTACATTATGAAAATGATGTTGAAACTAGGACTATGCTAAAATAGTTATCGAGGATAGATTTTAATGGAATTGTAGACAACACAACTGGAATACTATACATGCACAAGAAAAAAAAAAAACAAAACAGAGAAAGACTCTCCATAATGCTAAATGAATCGATGGAGTTAACTGACACTCAAGAGCAAAGATAATGGAAAAGCACCAAGGCCAGATGGATCTTCCGGCAGCAATGTTTACAAAAAACATTACAATGTAATCGTTGAATCTTCATTGGCTAGAAGTTATGATGAAAGCTTATGTTAAAGAAGAGGATGCCTAAATCAATGGTCAGAAGCATTAATATTATTACACTTGTCCAAAAGAGAGGAGGACCGATGCCATACATATATCAAGACTACTATAGACTATTTTCGCCTAACTAAATGCAGATAATAACATTTTTGCTTCACATATTGGCAGAAAAGATTTAAGAGAAGAATACTTAAATTAATTTATCACTCCCTGATCAAAATAAGGATTTCTGCCAAAGAGACAAAATTTAATAGACATATGAGAATATAATCTTGGTCTCTTTTGAATACCTACAAGGCACATGTCCTGAAAAACATATGGCTCTTGATATTGTCTAATTACATAGAATGGCATTTGATATAATGGAATTTGGTGATTCATGTTATTACTGCTGGACAGATGGGCTTTTACTAAAAAATTTATTCAATGCAACAGAAGCTTATATATCATAAGCAACGGCAAAATGGTAATGATGAGAGGGAGACTGGACAGACCCTCTAATGATATCAAGAAAGGCCGAAATAGACAAGAGCCCCACTATCACCTCTGTTGTTTGTGGTTAAACTTTGGAAAGTGCTTAAATACAAATATTAGAGTGAAAAGTAATAAAAGGGGTGAAAATTAAAAAGGATAGAATTTTAAGTGTTGCAAGCATTTGCGATGATGACGCTGGTGTTTTATCTTAGAAGACCCACTAGAAACAGCATCAAATTGATAGAAAAAATAAGAGACATATGGTAAGGTGGCTTGGTTTGTAAAATAAATAAAGATAAGACAAAGATCTTGACCAAAAGATTATTTATCAAAGACAAAAGGAAGAACTGGCAACTTAATTGAAAATTCAGGTCACGAACAAAGATCAATAGTACTATGGGGTATACTGCCAAGCAAGATGCAGTAGACATTAAAGAGAATACATTATATCAAAAACTATAATAGCAGATATGTACTAGATTGGCAAAGCATTGGGAAAAATTTACAACTGTGCATTATAATAGGAGCCAAATATCAACAAGGTCAAAGATGAATCATATTCACCCAGAATTTTTAATATTTTTTTCAACAATTTCCAATTAGGCTTGGAAAAAGATTACTTTGAAGAATTTAAATCAAATTGTGTTTGAAATATAAATGGGCAAGGTAAAAGCGAGAAATAAAGTTAAAACTTTTGCAAGATGCTAAAAATAAGAGTGAGGATTGGTTTTGCACTAATTGGGAGTTGTATGGCCAAGCAACAAATTTGACTGATGGTTAAGGCATTGGAAACATTTAAGAAATACTAGCGATGTTGATTTGAAAGAAGGACAATGTTCTTGTTTGTTGCGGTGGCATTGCTTTTTTATGGTACACAGGAACTAAAATACAGGTGACTTTGAAGACGATTATATACGGAGAGTCTCGCTGTGTTAAACTGGAGACGAATTAAAAGACCAATGTTATTGTGAAAATTCCAGTCTTGGCATAGTCGACTATTGAGAAAGCACTTTTTTGTATAATATACTCAAAAAGAGAACAAACACAGTTAGATATTGATGAAATATTTGGGAATGAAAAAGGGGGGGTTAAACTTAAAATCTTATAAAAAAACTAGTGGAAACAGTATAAAGGATGAATTGGTTTTCATACTGTGCCAAATACCATTTCAAGGTATGATAAAGATTCCAAAACAGAAGGTTCTATGGATAAACTGGACTGACTAGATAAGATTTTTGAATGGTTTACTGATGAAAAAAGATGATTAAAAAATTGTATGGATATTTATTAGAAATTTAAACTAAGAAAGAAGAACAAGTTAAAAAAACTATGGAATTGCTTTGGGCGGAACAATTTAATGAAATATGGGAATTGATGGCAAAAATTTGTGCGTCTCAAAATTATAATAAATGACATAGTGTCAACAGCATATAAACGAAATTTGTATACAGATGTTTTAACATGGTGGGCATTTTCCCCCAACCAAGAATAAGGCAAGAAATTTTCAAGAATAAATCCGAAAAATATTGGAAATGGTCATCAACACCTTGGCTCATTATCCCATATGTGGTGACTTGTCGCACGACGATGGGCGTACTCAAATACTGGACTAACCAATCCCCAACGTGGTTGGAAAAAATGACAGAAAAAAAAACATAGATTTGAGAACCCAAGAGATATTTTATCCTTGGGGAATTTACCTGAAAAAATATATCGTAGAATACTTGCAAATCCTGATTGTAAAATCGATCTATAACAGTGGCTAGGATTCGTACTTTCTAAAAACTGGAAAATATGAGAAATACCATAACAGGAGGAAATCTATTATAAGAAAAATATCTGTCGATGTGCTGAAAATGAGTTAGATTGCAGATTTGAAATTAGAGGAAACAAGATGATAAGACAAGTGTTGTATGAAATGGGATTTATGGGTTTTTTATTCAATGGTTACGACAATAAGAAGGTATAGTAACACAAAATGTGTCAACTTTTAGAAAAATACTAAATATATAAAAAGTGTAAATTACTTTCCCTTATTATATCTACAAAATGATTTTAGGAAACTTTTGGAAGTAATAATATGAATTGTTACTAAAAAATGTAAATAAGTAATATATGATTTATTTCCTAAAGATCATGAAATGAATAAAAGACCTCTGTCAAATGATTAATAAATGATACCAAATGTATTTTAATGATTTGGATGATAATCACGAGTATCATTATCACAAATGTAAATTGTAATGCAAGACTACAAAATGGAAGCACAAAACAATTTATAAACCAACCCGCACACTGTATGTACATATATGGAAGATGGCCTGATGTTTTTATGTTTTGTTTATGTTTGTTTTAAAAACCAATAAAAATTTAAAAAATAAAGGAATCCTTAATCACAGAGATATTGATAAGTTTATCCTCTTCTCTAGTTAAATATTTATTTAGTCATCCTTGAGGCAGATGAATTTATTTTGCTGTCATAGCTGTGGTCTACAGTGAAAAATTGCTGCAGTCTCACCCACCCAATGTCCAAAAATGATGGCATGTTCTAGAACTTTGTTAATTAGACCAGCTCACGTTGTTTCCTATCTCCTTAGTAAACAAGTATTGTATGCTTCCACACTGAGTTACTTGGGGAATCTATACCGATAATGTCAGTGATCAATTCTAAAAATATATCTTTCTGAACAGAGAAAGTACATCTTCCAAGAAATATTTCACTTTGTATATACGATAAAGAAAAAGCAAGAAATACAGCTTGAACATTTGGAAAAAAATTGGGCTTCTCTGTTCGAGACCTGTTGCTTTCTAGTTTCCAAAAAGAGCTTTTGCATGCTTTAATTCCTACCAGAAGCCATTTGGCTCTTGATTAGATGGCAACTGAGTTGAATCTCTCTGAAATCTAATGATTAAATAAAGTAAAATAGCTTTTGGTCTGGGATGAAAGTCTTATTTTCCACTGTTTTCCTGGAAAGCTGTGCAGTTTCATGGCAATATCTTTTGAGTGGTAGATACTAAGAAAAAATTGAAATATTAATTGAAGTAAAAGTATTTAATACTGTGATATTATGGGTGCTCCAACCTTAGACATTTTAAAGAAGAGACTGGATAACCATTCGTCTGAAATGGTATGGAGTTTCCTGCCTGAGGGGAGGGTTGGACTAGAAGACCTCCAAGGTCCCTTCCAACTCTTAGTTGATTTAACTCAATTTATCTTAATTAAATCAACTAAGCAAACAAAGCGTAAGGACCAGCCTCCCCCCCCCCGTTCAAAAATAAGTACAGACTCTTGAACACTTTTTCTATTTCCAAAGTAATCTTTTATTGAAGAGGGGTAAAAGCAAGTCTCTTTCGAGAGCTCTTCTAAGAGCTCTTTTGAGAATGTAACTTTTCCTTAGACTCCTTTCTTTTTTCACCCTCTGTTAGGGAAGGACCAGTTCCTACTAGGCAATACCCATGTCTCAGAACAAAGTGAGTCTTATTTAAAAACTATTTGACGATTTATTGAACCTGTGCTCTGGACCGCTTAAGCCCAGAACATATATATATTCTTCCTGTATCAGAAAAATTTGCTGCTGTCTCTCCAGTTCATCAAGAAGTGAAGTGTCCTTGGTGCTCTCTAAGCTTGGTTGTTTTCCTGCAGATGTTTCATTATCTAACCAGGTAACATTATCAGTGCTCAAGAAGAAAACAGCAAGAGGATCAAGAAAGTTCATATCCTAATGTCCCCAATGATAAATTGACTGTGAATATAAACGTGTCTAATTGTTATGATTTATCTAACTTAATTTCTTTTTTTTTTCAATAAATCTGATAGCAAGGACNCTTAATTTCTTTTTTTTTTCAATAAATCTGATAGCAAGGACTTTTCGGAAATGGTTTTCTGCTGCCTTCTTTCAGATTTGTTTTTGTTTTTCCTCTCATTCCCCAGTCTAGCATTATTGTGGTTCACCAGCAGCAGGTGCAGATGGCTGAGGTCTTGGAGAGGGAGGACTCAGATGAGGGGCCTGCATGTGATGCAGTGATGGGGCCAGGACTATCAGGGAGTGGAATGTGCCTTCGGAGATTGTGGAGGCTGGCAGCAGTGATGAAGAGGACCCCAAGGAGCCTGTGCCCAGTGCGCGTGCATGCAGGGCCGCTTGAAGGAAAAAGCAGCTGTAGCAGCAAGGGCAACTCGGGAGTAAGGCTGCAAGGTAATGGTCCCTCCCTTAAGAGATAAAAGCCAGCTGAGAAACCAGAGTTCTCTGCAGGAAGCAAAGAGGTTTTTGTACTCAAGCCTTGTGGACTATCTTAGTTTGTATTTGGTGATTCTTTGTGTTTGAAATATTTCTTGGCAACTCTATCTAGTGTTCTTGGCAGCCTTGCACAACCTTAGCAAAGCTTGTTCTTATCAGAGACAATTAGTTTGAAACAGCCTTTTAACCGGGAAGGAATGGAATTTGTAAATAATCATTAAAAGGTTTTGCTGTTATCTGGTGTTCGTTTCCTTGGAACAAAGTTTGGGTCAGAACAAACATGCAGTCTTAAAATCTCCTGATAGCTTCTCGTGCAAGTCCAACTCTGCTTTTGTGAGATTAGCCGAGGTTAGCTAGGTGCTACCACCTAGCTAAGTCCTATTTGTATCACTGTGTTCTGTGGGAAGAAGAGGATATTATCAAAAGATCTTGAAGCATGCACTGGCAATGATAATATATCAAAGAGAGAGACAGAGAGAGAATGTAAAATCCTCAACTTGGTTCTATTGTGTGTGTTGACTCATGCTGACTGACTGGAGTAGTCCCTACAATGTTCTTGGTGAGATTTTTGGAAGTGGCTTGCCATTCTCTTCTCCCTAGGGTTGGGAGAGAGTGAGTGGCCAATGCCAAACAGCTGGTTTCATGCCCAAGGCAAATTAAAACTCAGTTTTCCACTTTATAGCCTGGTACCTTACCCACTGCACAAATTAGCTGTCTTCTAACTCAAAACAGGTGTGCTATATATATCAGGCAGACTCTTAAGTCAAGCTCCTGTGGGATGTTCTTTAAAAAGAGGGGTCCTAATTTTGCTGCCCATTTTTTGTATCAGTGTCATCCTGAGAGAAGAAAAAGAAATCTCCACACTGTTTCCTTTCAACTACCTTCCCCACCTAATCATTCCTGGCTCTCTAATAGATTTTTCAGTCTCCTTCCATAAAGAAGGCATTACATTTCCCACAGAAACTGGCAATCTTTTCCCAAAGAAGCCCGACTTGGAGCATCGAAATGCCAAAACCTTGGCTCCTCAAGTAATAAGGAGGGTTTTAGGGAAGTTGTTTTTTTAACACCCTGCCATTTCAACCAATTGATGGCAGTTGGCAAGTGTGCAGCGCAGACTGATGATGTCATCTGGATGGCATCTGGGGGCAATTAAAGATAATTGAGGCAATAATAAAAACAAAGAAAATATGCATAGGTGCCATTTTCCGGAGTAACCAGTCATTGTTTTGTCAATCACACCTCTCTTTTCACTGCCAATATCCTTGAATATACCATAATAGGAACTCTCTCTCCCTCCCCCACCCCCAGTTTTTAAATAGTTCTTTAGCTCAGGAGTTTATACCAGAGAGAAATGAACTCCAACTAGGCTCCAAAAGCAAAACTATGGTAGTTGTTTTTTTACTAATTAGTACAATGAGGAAGCCAATATTTATAAAATGAATGCTACAGAAAAATATGACTTGAAATGCTTTCGGTAATGAGGTTGAACAAACAATAACAACAGCAAAGTAACTAGTGTTTAATTGGGTTGCTGGAATGTTCTCGTGCAACAAAAGAATGTTCAATTTACTTGCATGCCCTCATGCCAAGTCCAGAGATGCAGGGCCCAAGCCTTTTGCATGTGTCACTCAACAGATTTTGTCGAAAGCCATATTACTATTTTCATTTTAACAGGGGGGTTTCTTGACACAAAATAAATTCTGGGGAGCTGGGAGAAATCTGGAGGAAGTGTCATGCCCCTGTCAGAGTCTGAATCTGAGGAGGAAGACAAACAGCTGACAGGGAGTGGGAATGTGGCTCCATTGGTTATGGAGGAAACTGGGAAAGAGCAAGATCCGGTGGGGCAGAGCAGGGAAGAGGTATAACAAGAGAGAGGTGGTTCAGATGAAGATCAAGCCCCCCCCCCCTTCATCTTACGGTATGCAGGAAGGAATGGAGAAGAGAGCAATGTGGGTTGCATGGCTTATGGGGAGGAAAGGGCCCTGATTCTGTTCATTAGCCACAGTTGGGAAGAGAGTTTAAAAAAAATGCATGCTGAGTGCAACAGCTGCTAGGAGCAAACATGAGTTTATTTTATGTTGACTTTAGTTATCTGTTCCTGGTGTCTTCCCAACCGTGTTGCGTTATTGCTTTGCTTTCACGTCTGGAATTCCTTCACCTGCCTGCCGGATTAATTACCTCATTTTGCCTTGACTGGACTTATAGTTACAGTTTTTGTTGACCACGTTTTGGACTTGATTCTCTGCAGCCAAAGGCTGTTTCTGGGAGAGTTTTTCTCCAGCCAGAAGGTAACCAGGACATTGGGGGCAAAGTTGGAGCTAATAAAGGGACTCCTACTGATTATCTGTGTTGCCTTTGTGCCATGCCCCAGGTCATCACAGGAAGGGTATTATAGTACAATACAGGTAGTCCTTGATTTGCAACCACAACTGAGCCCAACATTTGTATTGCTAAGCGAAACGTTGGCTGTGAACTTTGCCTCATTTTACAACCTGGCTTGCCACAAGTTGTGAACTGAATCACTGCAACGGTCGTGTGAAAAATGATTAACAGTAACAACCAATAAGAGCTCACTTCATTATGTGGCACTGATCAACAAGCTCAGTGTCTTAGCCACTGAGTCATCGCATCCCTCGATAGATAGAGATATAATATATTAAGAGACCATATGAGAATTACGATTGTGGAAGGAGAGAACTTAGTCTATGAGTGTAAAAAAAAAAAATCAGAATGAGTTTGGTAGCAGCTTATCTGTACCTTTTCTGACGGACACATTTCATTAAAAGCAGACGTTACATGAGTGACATCTCACTTCATCAGATGCTGGGTACCTAAACTTGCAGGATCCGAGTCTCAAATAAGGTACAGACTCTATGCAAAAAAAAAAAAAAAGGTTTATTTTAAAAGGTTCCCTTTTCTCTGGGTTCTTTCTTCTTCAAGAAACATTTCACAGTTTGGTTGTAACTCTATTAGGCTAGCTATGAGAAGAGACTTTCTGTACCAGTGGGACCACAGATCATTGTAAATGTTTTTTTCTTGTGGCATCATGTCAAGTATAAATAACAGCTACAAGTTGGTTTTTAAAACTACTTCGCATTATTATGCTTTGCATTCAATGAAAACTAATTTGTTTGGTTTGGGAAGTTATAAGAAGAAGATCAATAAGGCAAGAAAAGGTGTAGTGTTTATGAACTTAAAGAATAATTACAGATGGGATTCTATTTATTGTTCCTACAGGCTCATTTTCTTGGTATAGATATTCTCACCTAAATTCCAAAACACATAGAAACCTTTTCTGCAATTCTATCTGCTGGCTTAAACTTTCATATTATCCCCCAGTGATTCATGTTCAGGAACCGTTTATGATATATCATCGTTTCTCATCTTATTTATTTCCAACTTTGAGACAGAGGAAGGAAAGAATGCTGCATTCGATCAATATCTTGTATAATCATTCTTTTTAACTTGTAAAAGTTACACTCTCTTTATGTGATTAAATGTTGCTACAGACATGGTTTTGGTTCTGTCTTCAAAAGTAAACTGTATTTGTATGAGATTCTTCTGCATGCTTCAAAGATACCAACTTGGGAGCTCCAACAATTTGATGTTACCAACAAAAGTATGACATTCCTCGTGAACAAACTTTGATCACAAAACCAAATCTATGGGGAACCATTACACCACCGTTTAACTCATGCTATTTAATCCACATCCATGACCATCTATGACAGGGGNACCAAATCTATGGGGAACCATTACACCACCGTTTAACTCATGCTATTTAATCCACATCCATGACCATCTATGACAGGGGTCTCAAACTCGATTTCAATGATGGCCACATCAGGGTTGTTGTTCTATATGTAAATGGGTGACTCCAAATCTGATTGGCCAAGAAAACTAAGCATTGGATTGGTTCACTAGGAACCAATCCAAAGAGCTGCTGAAAG
>BHFT01071296.1:0-16662 GCA_004320025.1 Laticauda laticaudata | reverse complement strand
GAGGAGGAGTGGTGTTCTACTGATTTTGTTTGCGCGAAGTTCAGTTAAAATGTATCTTTTAGGATCTTGTTGAGGTTAGTTCCAGGCAGGTCTCTCCATTTTTTCCAAGAGTCCTGCCCTTTATTCTTGTGTTATCTCTGCTTCCTGCTGTTAAAAAGCGTTTTAAAGTTAATCAAGAAATCTGTTTATTATCCCGATTTTGACATTTTATTTTCACGCTTAAATGCTATGAATGGTAAAGAGTCGGATTTTTTTCAACTAGATATTCTTGCTTAAGATCTCTAGCTGTCACGTAGTAGGAAGGGAAGAGAAAAAGAAACCAAATACTTTCCCTTTTCATCTCTCCTGTCACAATCTTCTTTGGGAACAATGTCTATCTTCTTTATTTTTTTAGTTTTAAATTCCAGGGTACCTTGGCGTTGTTGCTGTCTTGCAGTTTAACACCGTCACCAAAGACTTTCTCTTCATGATCTTCTCCTGCCACATTTTCTTTTCTCGGTTGAGGATTCTTCCTTTGGAGGTGGCTACTTTCTGACCAGCCGACTGCAAATGCTGTCGGAAAGGGAGTGAATTGGCCAAGCTGAGGAGGAGAGATGCAGCTCTCCTCAACCCTGCTGGCAGTCTCCCCCCTCTTCACCACCTCTACAGGGTGGCTTAGCCCCGATACCAGCCAGCTCAGGGCGCTCCGGCAGCGAGCACGGATCGAAACCGTGCACGATCACGGTTTTGGTCTGTCAGCGAAGGAACTCAAGCCGGAAGTCCCCTAGGGAGGGAGTTTCTCATCTCTCTCCCATCCTTCCTGACTTATTCAAAACAGCAAAAGTCTCTTGTTTTTTGTTTCAATTAAGCTCCCACCAACTAGGGAGATTAGAGCAGTAAAACACCATTTATTGCTGTTAAAGTAATCAGACAATTATTCTAGATTAGGCATAAAATGCCGTAGGTCATGCTCAGAAAGTCTTACATCATAGATCTTAACAGATCTTTTAGGTAAATCAGAATGTGTTGCTTGTTATGTTAACTGCTGGATATACTAATGCCCATTGTCAAAAACAAGGGCTCCAGAGGTAAAGAGTCATTGCTGTGCCTGATTTGTTGTTATTTAGGTTAGGGTAGCTGTCCTTGTGTTTTCATTTGCCTCATTGTTGTCAGTCTTTGTTGGCTAACCATAGAAATGCATGGAGGGAAGCTGCAAGACACCATCAGAGGACCAGCTGACTATTCTTCCCCTCTCTACCATGTGGGATTTTTCTCGGTTCTTAAATAACATTTATTTGCTTTGTTTTTTTCCCCAGACAATGTGAAGGACTGGAGTAAAGTGGTTCTTGCCTATGAGCCAGTTTGGGCCATTGGAACTGGTAAAACAGCAACTCCCCAACAGGTATGAAAGTGTCTAGGGACATCCTGTTTTCAAACCTTGGGTCTCTCTTTTAGAGACTCCCCAAATGAATATCATCTCTTATCTTCACTTCAAGATGTCTGCTACATGACAATACAACTTCTTAAAAACCCACTTTTTTTAACTTACTTCCTCTTGCAGGCCCAGGAAGTTCATGACAAGTTGAGGAACTGGCTGAAGACCCATGTTTCTGAAGCCGTTGCACAGTCAACTCGAATCATCTATGGAGGTATGTAGAATCTGTCCTCATCGTTGCATAATACTGCTGTGGTAACAGTTTGTTTCCTGAATGCATACCAAGTTCCCTATTTCTGGTGTCTTATGTAATAATAGAGCATTGATATTTGACTGATTCATTTTTATAAATAATGTACCCATGAATTGGGAGTATACTTAATGATATCCTGGTCACCCTCACCTACACAGAATTGGGATGTGAAAAAAGTTTTTTTTTAAACGAAGAGAATGATTCGAGATGTTATTTTATGGGGAAAGAAGCAGCTGAGAAGTGATATACAGTAAGACTATAGATACCTCCAAAATTATTTGGAAAAATGTTTCATTCAGACAAGCATAGCATCTCTTTGGTATTTGTTGAAACAACTTTATTTGTTTCAGAGTAATGTGGTTCTCCCCAAACTTTGGGGGGATGGGGGGAAATCGGGGTTCAGATCTCTTAAGTAAATTGCAAAGCTTGACATATTGAATAGGTTTCTGATAAGAATTTATTTGAAAGATTTGACTGCCTGTGCTATATATACAGTGTAATGCTGTGTGACTAACAATAGCTAAACCCATAAAATATATTAAATACCTTCCCTCCTCCACTAAAAGCCATCAAGCTCTATCCAAACAGCATAATAATTTGATTGATGTATGACATCCAGAGTTGCTTTTTGTGAAATGGATGGTGTTTAAACATGATAAATAACAGCCCTACACCAACTGTGTCTGCGCTGGGTTCAATTCATGTCTTGGCCCAGTGCTAGTGGAAAACTAGATTTGCCTCCTAGGCAGAATAGGTCCTACGAGATGACATCATTTGGTAGAGGGGACCTGAAGCATTCCCATCCTGTTGGATCTGGTGGGATGGGTAGATATCCTCAAAGACAACTTGACCCTGTGCCATTCAAGACTTTAAAAAAAGTGATAACTAACACCTTGAATTGCACTCAGAATGTGAGAACCAGTGTGGTTTATAGTGCAGGTGAATTTTGGAGCTGCATGTGCCATTGCACATGAAGCTTCTGGATGATTTTCAAGGGCAACCTGTAGTCCTCATTTACCAACAACCACTTTTTCAGTTTCAGTTTGGACAGGGCTGAATGAACAAAATTTAATACTGGCCCTCAAATATTCTGGCTATTGCATTGCCCCTGTGCTCACATGATTGCAATTCAGGTGCCTGGCAACCAGCTTGCACTTATGATGGTTTTGATATCCTGCAGCAATATGATAACCTTTTGTGACCTCACCTGCTAGCTTTCCACAAGCAAAGTCAATGGGGAAGCCAGGAGGGAAAGTTGCAAGTCATTCTGGTAAATCCCCTCCCCTGCCTTCCTATGAATTGTGCCACACACTACATGGTCTTTCTGCACTCATATCAACCCTGGCCTCCATGCACTTGTATGGACCCATGCCCTCCTCTGAGTATCTCTGGTACTTTCAACCTCCTTCCCTTGGTATCCCCACACTTACATGGACTTGTGCCCTCAGCTTCTCTACATTCAACACCCTCATTCTCCAACTCTCATGCAACCTTCACCAAGCCTCCAGGTTTCCCCCAGGTCCCTCTTTCCTCCCCCCCCCCCCCGTAATATCCCACCACTTCCCACTNCCCCCCCCCCCCAGGTAATATCCCACCACTTCCCACTTTGCATGTTTTGGGGTTATGACAGCAGCCAGGATTGCTGTCACTAATTGATGCAGTCATGTAATAGGCCTTTTATTTGTATTGTTTAACTATGGCAATCTTGATTCCAATTGCCATAGTAACTTGAGGATTGTCTATATATCTCTTTCAGATTGTACTCCACCATATGCCAGTTTCCTCAGCCCATCTGATTAAACTAAATCCCATCTTTCCCAAAGCTTTGCATGGGATTTGTTAGGGGCATTATCTTTTTTTTTAAATGATGAAACACCTTGCATTTTTTTGTTTCTACTTACTGTATTCTACGTTCTGCTTTTTTTTTTTTTTTTAAATGACATTTTATTCTTTCTAGGTTCAGTTACTGCTGCCAACTGCAAAGAATTGGCCTCTCAACATGATGTAGATGGCTTTCTTGTCGGTGGGGCTTCCCTGAAGCCTGAATTTGTCAGCATCATCAATGCAAAACAGTGAAACCTAGATTCTATAGAACCTGAAATAAAAAAAGCTGGAGGGAGAACCAACCCTGGTTGGAAGAGAAATACTGTAAAGATACACTTGCACTCAAGTGAAATGGCCTCACCTTCAATCCCTTTTCCCACCTATATCATTCACCTCTGCTGCTAAACATGGATGCCAATATATGAATATTGTGTTCCTTCATCAAAGCAATATTTCATTTGCTTCCTCTGTACTTGTGAGAGGGGCTTCCTGCCTTGGTTTTTAGGCCTTGTAAACTAATCAGGCCTGTTTTCTTTCCACTCCAAACTTCTGCTCTAGAGGGTCATCTGCCTTGTTAAGGAAGGTGTTCACCTCATGGTTCACCGAATTTGGACTCCGTGCCTAGTGGCTTGTACTTGCCTGTAAATTGTATATTCCTTCCGTGTCTCCTAGGCCATTGGTATAACTAGAAATAAACAAATGGAAAGTAGTGTGTAGGAACTATTATTGTTGCTTGAGGGAAAACATCTCAAAAGCTTTTGATATCCATAAGAGTTTTTACACATTTTTAGAGAATGCTGAATTCTCATTCCTTATCATGCTGGTTCTGTTCCAGCGAGCTAGGAATTGGAACTGGACATAAGAAACAATGCATATGCTTAAGGGAAAATGCCTGTAACACACTGTTTGACAGGATTTCTCAAGATCTAAGGCAAGAATCAAGGCTCAATTCTTTCCCTATGCCTGACATATCAGTGGTTGATAGTCAGCTCCTCAGCAGTGTTATGAAATGTCTTCAAACTCCATCAAACACTACTAGTTCCATTTCTTTTGTCTTTCAAACAGCACCTAACCACAGATGGTTAGGTGCAAAACTGCTCTCCCTGTGTTAAGAATGGGATTCTGCTTAAAAAGTGCCTCATATCTCCCCAAAGTTACATTTAGGCATTGTGGATTATTCACAGAGTCATCATTAGGATTATATAGAAGTCAAAAGGCATTCACAGTTCTAAATGTTTATTGCCCTATTCTGAAATTGAGAAGGCCCAATATTGAGTAGGATGAGAATATTTGACATAGGGTCTGTCCCTTTCAAGCCTCTTGGTTGTCATAAATGATACTGTAATGGTAAAAGCTATTAAGAAAACAGTTTATCCTGAGAACATATCCAAAGTAAGTAATCAATTGCATAAGCAAACATCCATGCATGTTGGGGATATGATTTACATTTATATATCATTGGGCCATATTCAATTGGCTGAAAGGGATACGTCATCACAACCAGATGCAACCAGTTATGACCACAGAATGGGGTGCTTTTTATGAAAAGCAGGCATGAAATAAATTTTAATTATTCCAAGATTTAAGTTTTAAAAGAGGAGGCAAAAAGTATAGCTTGGAGAAGTCTACCGCAGAGCTTCATTCTGTCCCTGGTGAGAAAACTTGCTAGAGGTAAAATGTGGATTGATAAAGGAAGTGTGAGGTTGGAGTTTTTGTTTTTGCTTTTACTGGGATATAGCAATGTTTCAAATTATGTGTCTAATTTCCAAATAATTTTATATGACACTCAAAACTAATCAGTATTTTAGGCAGAATTGTAGGCAATGTGAGTGTTGTGTTGTCCCCCTTTGAGGTAGTCTGGAAAGAAGCACAAACCATGAGTACCAACATACTTTTATTGTAAGATTAAAGTAACAAAATCTTGCCAGTCTTAAAGCACTTTCCTTCTTTCCAGAAAAGTGGTGAGGATCTCTTTTGAGGTGCTTCCTGTCCTTTCTACAGACTGAGTTAACTTTTGCATATCTAGGCTATGGCTCTTCCTCCTGTTTCCCAGGGTCATTCTCACGTACCCATTACATACTCCTTGCTTTCCTCCCACATACATTTGAAAACTTTTAGGGTAACTTAAGATGCAGATGGCAGAAATGGTATCCTGTACTATTTTTTGTGACCCCACAAGACAACATTTGCTTATTCTGGAGCACTGCCCCTTTTTTTCGTAGCAGAATCGGTTGCAAAGGGCCTACAGTGAATTACTAGAATATGTTTCACTTTAGGATAGAAATGTAAATATCTGACTTTCATATTGCTAAAATTTGAGATTAACCATTCCAGCTGACCAAGACTATAGTTCGAGGTTTTATTTTTATCTTGCCAGAGTTCTTGAGAGCTCCAAAAAGTTTTGGGTTGTTTTTAAGAAAGCTATCAACTAACTTTAGATTATGGTTAAGTAGGAATTTCAGACTATTTTCTATCAACATCTTCAAGTAGTTCCTGTGTCTTTGCAAAAATAATTTGAGCATTAGAGGGAGAAATTAAAAACATAATTTCTGGAAGTCCCATTGATTTCTGAACCAACTTTGCCTCACTTCTTTAATTGTTATTAAATACTTTTTCAAACAAAATGAAATTTATGAAGTAAGTATAAAGAGGAAAAGAAATAAGAGAAAAATAAAAAACATGACTTCTGACTTCCTTTGCAATAAAAATTAATGTGTTATCCAATCTCCCTCATTAATATTACAAAAATCCCTTTGGCCCCTTGATTACTCCTTATTCTCTTATCAAATCTATAAACCGCTTCACTTTATTCTCAATAAAAAATTCATAAAAGGTTTGTTTTATCCATGCTCATGGCATATCAGACATCTTCACAACTCATTTCTCTTTTGTGCATTTAATGCTTGTCGCATTTTTCATTCACGTTGGCAAAAGCAGATATATTAGCAAGAATATAAGTCAGTTAAAGATATTTGCTGAATTAAATGCTAAATTGAGATAACATTCAGGAATTTGCAAAATTGGCAAAGAAAATACTGGAAGAGGCAGCATCTATTACAGCAACTGCACTTTGAAATCAACTTGTCTTGTACAAATTTTATCAAGGTGAAAATATGTTTTATTCAGTCACTGAATTTGGATAAAGCTGTTTTTGATGCTCCTCTGTTTAGATCAGTGTTTTTCTTGCCACATTTGAAAAATGCTGATCTAAATGTTTATTCCATGTCCAGATCAAGGATGTGGTAATAATATTAGAAACTCCTTGTGCCACATGGGCTCAGGCTGGGCTGTGATCCTGTCGCATTCTTTGGACATTCTTTGGCTCCTGCCCCAGATCTGTTGAGTAGTTTACAATGTGGTTTGCATCTCACTGTGGTTTAATTCAGAGAACAGCCTGTTGTGATAACTGGATTTGTTTGAAGAGGCTGTCAGCTAAAGCATCTGTCAGTTCAATTTGTTGGATTCAAATCTTAATACAATGCCAAAAGGATTAAACCTACTGCATGTTTTTTTTTTAAGTTGACATAATCAAGGGGGCAAACTTGAATCTGTACACCCAGCAATTAAGCCCCACTGAGATCAATAGTGTATATATAGGATTCAAAGATGCAGTATATATAAAGAGCTAAATTTAAGAAATCAGATTATAACATATCATTTCTAACTGGGTATTCAGAAATTTATTTTTAATCATAGCCCTTACTAGATCAAAAATCATACATGAATCAGGCAGGTGTTTGAATTAGGCTTTTAACAAGATGAATGTGACTATATAAATATCTTAATTTCTGGAACTATATATCAGGTAAATTGCATTTTGGTGGCCCAGAATCTTCTCTATTAACAGTCACATCACAGAAAGAAATTGAGCAAAAGCCTTGTGACCTCAAAACTATCAAAAATAGTTGAAGCCTGATTTCTTAATATGTTCACAAAGTCAAATATTAAACTGATAAGTTATTTCATCAACACTTTATTCAACAGATTGCATAATGTTTAATCCAATTACAGGGAATAAATAATTGTCATATGTCAGCAAACATTTATTTTGATCAATCCTATGTCTTATAATGGTAATGTGCAAATGAGGACATATCACTTTGGATTTCAGATAATATTATATAGTGGCCATCAAGAACAAGGGCAAAGTTCATAAAAGAATTGGAGTTGACTTTCTCAACTGAGGGCATGCTCAGAGTAAGAAGGGACAAAGAACATACTGAGATGAGAGGAAAGTCTTGACAAATTGTTTGGGATCTTAGCTTCCAGGGAGGAGATAATTTCCAATTTTTTAATTTGCTGGGATTTATTAAGACTGAAAAGTGCCTCATGTATAGTAACTGATAAGAACAAAAACATTTACAAACATTTTTTTAAAAGTATGAAACTATTCTCCAAAGAAGAAACCCATCTTACATAAGATAGTAAATCATAAAATCTGGGCAAACTAGTATAAAAGCTACCACAATATGGTAAACCAGAAACAAGCCAACTACATTCAGATGTAATAAGTGAGCTCAGACTTATTCTTAAAATCCAATGCAATCCTAATCACAGTGAACCTGTCCAGAATACTTCTCCAGTGTTAACAATCTTCATGCATAACTGATTAAATTGTGATACTCCCTCAAGACTAAATAATGCAGACACACCCTGCATAATTGGTGGCAAGTAGTCTCAAAACATTTTATATGGCTTTATAGAACAGCTTTTTTATTTCCCACTTTCTTTTGATGTTCCTGTTTTACCATACCTAAGGTATATCTTGGGAATAGTCTTAACACAGGGGTCCCCAACCACCGGGCCCTGGACCGGGACCGGTCCGTGGATCATTTTGTACCGGACCGCAAAGAATTAATAATCGTGATTAAAATATATATAAAAATATGTTTTTAGTAAAGAAATAGTAAAGAAGCCCTTTACTATTGGGGAAGAACTGATTTTGCCGGTCCTTGAAAAAGTGTTTCTGTGTGAAACTGGTCCCTGGTACAAAAAAGGTTGGGGACCACTGGTCTAACAGAATCCTTAACAAATCTCGTTCAATTTTTACACTGTCTTTCTGAAGATCTTATCAATTAGTCTTCTAGTAACTTTTGTGAGTGTTCCCAGCCATAGCTCTTATGTGAACAGGCAAGTATATATTTTGTATGGAAATTTACAACAGGTTCTCCAACTAATGTTCCCACCAGTCAAAAAAGACTGCTTACCCTGATTCATTAGCTGTGTTTACTATGTACATGAAAGCATTCAAATCTATTTTAAACCATCTTTTCCACACAACTCACTTGTGGTCTTTCCTTAGGAATCCATGCACAAAAGATTCTGGAGCTCTACACCTTGCCACACGTTCCTCTTAAGTCTTGGAGTCTTCATCTCATTGACCTTCTCGATGGTGTAGCCATTTGGGTCCCAAGCACTAGATAAAATGCCTGTTCAGCCCTCGAGTTACGCGTGATAGTGCCCAGCATTTTATCTTCTTTGAACTATACATATTTAGCTTTTAGGAAGGATTTTTACCCATGGTGCAAATGTATCTGCTACACAAGTGTATTGGATTTCTCAAGAGTGCAGTTACCTGTTCTATAGATGTAACCCTACTACATGTTTTATGTCTTCTGTCACTTCACTGACATACCCTTTGGGGCACACAACAAAATCATATTTTCATGTTAAAAGAGCAGGGGAGAGACACCTTATGATATTTGAGTGGAGGAGATCCCAAAATAAAGAAGTGGACACCAGAGTGTTTGGTGCCATCATCAGACTAATGTTTTCAATATTCTATTCTCCCCAGAAATCATACTTCCTATTTTTGATGGCAGATAACCAAGAAATAGCAACATTTTTTTTGCCAGAAAAGCATGTTTCTATTAGGAAGGTCCACACCACCTTAATTTGGACCTGCCTAGTCCAAATGAACATAATTAAATCACAGTTCTTCACCTGCCCATTTCAATGATTTCACCATGTCAGTGTTCACTCAGTTGTGACCCTTGAGTGCTGTAGAAGGAGCATAGTAAACGTTTGGTTCATACTGGGGACATAGTCCCTCAATTACTTGCAATTTTATTAGCAATTGAGTTGAAGTAGAGATTGACCAAGAAGGGTTGTTTGATTCAACTGATGGCACTATGCTCTGTACTGCATCAAATCCTCTACAAGTTGAAATCAAGAACCAATAACCATGATGATTTGTAGCCCAACATTATACATTCACAGGACACACAGCTTCCTTCCTCACCCAACCTTGTGTATCTAATTAAGTGCTCTTTATTTAATTTACTAATACAGGACACTTTTGCCCAGTGACATGCATGTGAGATTATTTACTTGGTTTGCCTGAATGTTCCAGGTAGTATTCTGCATTAAAATAAATGCAGAATAAAGTTCAGTAGCATTCATTAAAAGCAATACTAAAACGAGATAAAATCCTGACAAAAGTCCATGCTGCTGTAAAAGCAACTTGGAATGCTACGACTCTTTGGCTTGTTCGATTGATTTGTAAATGCTGATTCAGCCTGTTAATGTAAACTGTGGCAGGGTGGATGAATCTGTCACGACAGCTTAATATATTCTCTCCGCAGCACCCCAATTTATTATCACACAAGCCTTCATTGATGAGGGAGATGCACTGGATCCTCATGAACCTTATTTGTCATGCATCTATAAGCTAGTTCG
This sequence comes from Laticauda laticaudata, assembly GCA_004320025.1. Classification (NCBI taxonomy): domain Eukaryota; kingdom Metazoa; phylum Chordata; class Lepidosauria; order Squamata; family Elapidae; genus Laticauda; species Laticauda laticaudata. The sequence goes on along the minus strand of BHFT01071296.1, from coordinate 6,493 downwards.
CTATGCAGCCAAGAAGTGATAGAAGTCAGAGGAAACAAAATAGGGAAGGTGAAAAACCGACACAATAGTGACAGCATTCATAACAAGTTAGCATTACTGAATAAATTTGACAAAAGCTGGTAGAGAACAGTGATAGAGCAATAAGTACTGTGCACGTGAAAAAGACCACTGTACTGTACCATGAATGAAGAACACAGAATTTATAGAGTTGGAAGGGGACCTTGGAGGTCTTCTAGCCCAACCCTCTGCTCGAGCAGGAGACCTTGTATCAGACAAATGGTTATCCAATCTCTTCGATCCAAAGCGGCGGCGTGGGCATCCTGCCATTTCTTGTCTCTTGCATCCCACCATTTACTGTCGACCCGGCTCTGCTTCGCTTCTTCTGACTCTTTGGAGGGGGGGGTTTCTCAAGCCGAGCAACCTTTGTGGACGCCAATTCTCAAGAGTTGCACAAACGCCAAGCCTGAGGGACGCAGCTTCGGAGGCTCCCCTGAGGACGCTTTTATGCAAATATCGCGGCTCTCATCCAATCCGCTTCTCCCGCGCTTTCTGCCAGCCAGCCTTTGCAAGATCGAAAAAAAAAATGGCAGTCATTCGGCGGCTATCGGAAGAAGTGAAGGCGTCCGCGACGACAGTGCCCGCCTCCTCCGGAGTTGCCCTAGCAACCAAGTAATCCACATTTAGCGGCTAAGTCTTGTACCGGGTCAGCAACTCGGAGCAGGTAGTAACTGTTTAGGTACCGCTTCTTGGAGAGTTGAAGGAACGCGAATTGGGCAGAAGGGGGCGCTAAAGGGCCAGGGGTGGTTGCCTTGGTTTTCGCAACGCTAAACGGACAACAGCTGGGCAACAGCGATAGGGAGAATTTTAACCGGTGCAGCTTCTGTCCACGGTACGTCATAAAGTGCATCGGACAGTTTTCTCCTTTTTTTAGTTTTCTCTTTTGCTATTTGAAACATGCCAGTGAAATCCTTGTTTAATTATTTATATATCTGCCTCCCTGTGTTCTAGTTGGCCTCAAAATTGTCACTTCATCCCTCTTGTTGGGCTTCAATAGAGTTTTCTGAAGCTTCTGACCAAAATAAGACTCTAGTCCACATGACAGCTGGCTGGAAGATGTTTTAAAAGGTTTTCAAAAGGACTCGATGCTAAAAGACCAGCTGAAATAAAAGCATTTCCCTCTCCCCTCCTGTAATGGTGTCCTCAAATGAGAACATTTTGCCCTTCTCACCAATACCCACACTAAGTTTGTTCATAGTCAACTGAAATAAGATTCTGGCCAGTTGCTAGAAATCACTTATAATTTTTGTTATTTATACCTGAAAGCATTAACTCTGGAAAATGTCAGATGAGGAGCCTGATGATGAGAATGAAACTGAAGAAGAAGTTGAAGAAAAGAAAGAAGAGAGGGAGGTGGAGGTGGAAGGAGAAGGGGAAGGGGATGAAGAAGAGGAAGAGGTAAAGCATGTTAATATTTATTGTATTTTTTTCAAAAATATTTAAAACACAATTCCTTTATTCATTCATGGAATTTATATACCATCTCAATCCAGGCAGTAAACAATTTATTGAAATTGCATAACTGTTTTCTCTGCCCATCAAACTCAATGCAATTTAAAAGAACTTAATGTAGCTCTTAGCATAGCCTACGTAAGATGCTCTTTGTAAAAGATACCACAAGTTCTCTTTCTAAAGCAGCTTCTATTTTAAAAATGTATAAAACAAGAAAATCCTGACAAAAAAGAAAAAACAGCGAACAGGTTAACCTTTTTAGAAATAAAGTGTATGTATATCTCTGACTGAGATAATGGATGCTGATTTTAAATAAAATTGTCAGATCACATCCCATAGTTTACTTCACTCATTTCTACCCTGAAGTTTTTATCTCTCTCCCCCCCATTCCCTAACTTGTCTGCGTAGTGAAGAAAACATTAGAAAACATTAGTAGAAGGAAATGTATGAGAAAAATAACTATTGCCTCATCATTTACTCTTCTGATACAAAAGGATTGCTGTGACTTGATAATGTTTTCTTGTATCTTTTCTTGACTGTGCTTTTCCCCCCACAGCCCCAAGTTTCAACCTCTCTCAATGAAGAGATGGTGAAGGAAGGCCTCTCACTTTTATGTAAAACTGGCAATGGCCTTGCACATGCCTTTGTGAAATTAGAAGTCAGAGAAAAGTTAAGTGCACAGATAAATATCTTACTTTTCTAAGAATTTTGTCTGGGCTGTTATTCCACTTCCTAATGGAATAGACATGTTTTGGGAAGGCACTGGAAAACTGATAATTGGGGTATAATGTAATTTTCCTCATTTTGTGACAGGGAATTGACAGATATCACATTCATCCATAATTACATCCATCTACGATATGTAGACTTGTCAGACAACTTGCTCCGTGACCTCTCTCCATTGGCATTTCTCAGACATTTGCTGTGGCTGAAAGTGGATAATAATCGGTTAACCAGTGCCAGCATAGAAGAGTTGCCCTACTTGCAAATTGCAAGTTTTGGCAACAACCATATCAAGGACTCTAATGGCATTTGCCACCCACGTTTGACCAGCCTTAACCTGAGAGGTGAGTGGGTATATACTCAAGGATTTCTCTGAATGTAGAAGGAAATGTCTTCCTTTATGTTTTGCCGAAAAGGAATCCTGGACAAAGTAATTATCTTATTGCTGCCTATTGTTCTCATACCCAGGCAATGCGATCGAGGTACTATCAGGACTGAATCCAAATTTCCTGTCAAATCTGCACACAGTAGAGTTGCGAGGAAACAATCTAAAATCTACAGCTGGAATCTACTTGCCCAAACTCAAAAACTTGTACTTGGTAAGGGGACTTATCCCCAAACAGCTTTTTCACTATATATATCAAACTAGACATGGTAATTGTGTACATAATTATACCACAGAGTATATAGTTATGGAGGCTACAGAGAAGCCTGAGAAACTCTGATGATGTGAAAGGTAGGGCATGCAAATGAAAATCTTCCCTTTTTTGCCTTTTTTAAAATAAATTTATCCAGGTTTTCCTTGCAATACTTGTAGCAGCTTCAAAGACACAGTTTATGCCTGATTGTGGCAGGTTAATTTGGTTAAACAGAAGATATGTTAAATTGCATAGTCTGATCTTTGTATTTCAAAATGGATATGATTTCAATCATTAACGTAGAATTACAGTCCAATGTTAGTGCATAGTTTCCCAAGCTTGACTCCAATTTCTGTTGATGTACTGTAATGATTTTACAAAGAACTCCACAGATCTGGGTTCAGATTCCCATTCTAGTTCCCATGAAGTCCACTGAATGAGGCAGCCACATTCTCAGCAGTCTAACAGTGTTATAGTGAGGATAAAAAAAGAGTGGGAGGACAGAAATCATGCTGGGCTCCTTGAAGAAAGAAACAGCATAATGTTGAAATTAAATTAACAATAACAACAAAATGCCAATGTTAAAACTGATCACTGGGGAATATAGAGGGGAGGGAACATTAGTGATGACTCAATTTTGTAACACATTGTGCCAAGAATGTGATTGTGTTGCTTATTTATTCATCTTAGACAATATCTTTATTACACTTGAGATCACAACAGAATGCAAACTATCAAGATATTCTTGATTCTTAATCAGGCAAAATGTAACGAAAAGATTTATAGGAGACAGAGGCAAATGCTGACTTGATTCTGAAGCCATAGAATCTATAAGTAGTGATGCCTAACCTTTTCAGCACCAAGTGCCCAAAGCGTGTGCACATTCCCAAAATGCAATGTGTGTGTGCCCTGTGCATGCGTTCCTCCCCCCTGCATATGTGGCACAACTCCTTTGCGTGCCCTGCCCCCCTGCGCATGCATGGCAGAGACCTAAAGACCAGCTGGCTGGTGGGATGTGCATGCGTGCATGCGCTAGAACAATGGCACCTGTGCCAAGAGAGAGGGTTCTGTATGCTACCTCTGGCATGCGTGCCAGAGATTCACCATCATGGATCTATAAAGTTTAGATTTTTCTCAATTTTCTCCTAAACTGTTGTAAAGCCCAAGTAAGGCTTGGAAAATGATATCCTTAAAATTAATTAGTTGCAAACACATGACTGGTTTATAAGGTCTCTTATTCCTCATTATTGGGTGACTGTACTTTCAATTTAACTCTGATATTCTATTCTCTACAGCATACCCTACAATATCCTCTTTTTTAGGCTCAGAATACTATTAGTCAACTAGAGGACTTGGAAAATCTGGAGCAACTCACAACTCTACACCTGCGTGACAATCTAATTGAAGTGTTGGATGGTTTCTCAAGCAACATGAAATCTCTTCAGTACCTCAACCTAAGGTGTGTGAGCTTCTGTATCAAATATCAAAGTCGCCTTGGATATAAAGAGAATAATATGAGAAGTTATGTTTAAACCAAGTCTTCCGAATAAATATCAATTTTTAGTTTTTTTAAAATGCACTATAACATTACTCCTATTGGCTGCATTAGAGCACGGTAACAAAGACAACATTACATGGCTGTGGTTAAATTACTGGGTACGAAGTGGGGAGAATGGATTCTAGTTTATAGTCACATTCATTCCCACAGGATTTTGAATAAAAAAATAAGAGGGAACTTTATATATGCCAGCCCACCTTTACCCCCAAACAAGGTACAAAATAAGGCAAAGGCACAGAAGAGGCATCTGAATTATAAAGCAATTATAAAAAATAATAAATGACATATTTTGTTCAAAATGAAATGTTAAGGTCAATGGAAATCAAAAGACTTACTTGCAACTACAGTAACTCCCATTTTGCATCTTAAAATATAATCACAGCATGTTCCCATTAGTGACTTCTAAAATCTTCCTAGCATCACTCAAACATAACTGAGGCAATATAAAGCTTGCTCTCAATATAATTACATCAGTACAATGATTATTCAGTGATTGTAGACAATACTACAGCTCACTAGTAGGATCTGATATAAGGTACCCTGATATAAAGATGTTAGATTTATAGAAAATATATAGTAGCAGCCAATAGACTTTTAAAGCTTCTAAGACATTTACTCTATCTGAATAGTGTGGCTTGTAATTTAAACAGTTGAAGTTTACAATCATTAATTCCTACTGATCCCAACTGGTCCTAAGGTGATGATTATTTTTATCATTGTTGATATTATTAATAACTTAGATTTAAAAGTCTTGTGCCAAGAATAGCTCATTATGACTATAGCTTAATGGGAAGATTCTGACACCAGATGTCAGAAAGTAAATGATTGTACAAGTAAAGTAGGCCGGCAAAGGAAACATTTAAAATTCAGAAAAACTCCTTCTTTTTTAAATATGCCATTTATTCTTCCCATTTCCTTGTGAAATTTATTGCTTTCTTTAAATTATTATTTTCCTAATAAGGGTATATTGTAAGGCAGATATCTCTTTCCCATTTCTGCAGGGGAAATACAATTGCACAAGTACAGGAGTTGGAAAAGCTGCAAATGCTGCCCATGTTACGAGCCCTGGTCTTGTTAGAAAATCCTTGTTCTGATGAATCAGAATACCGTGTAGAAGCCCTGGTCCTGCTCCCAAACCTGGAGCGCCTTGATAAAGATTTCTTTGAGGAAGAAGAACGCAATGAAGCTGCAGATATACGTCAAAAGCGAAAGGAAGAAGAGTTGGAGTTACAGAAAGAAAGAGAGAGAGAGAAGGAACTTGAAGTGAGACAAGCAAAAATATTTTTTTTTCTGATTAGAGGGATACAAAATATAAAAGAGCCAGCCCTTTTGTTTTTTTGTTACAATTGCCTTAGGTGTTTTTCTTTTAAGTCTATAGTGGTGCCACGTATGGATCATAATTGAGAGTGGGCACGAGGAGAATATATTATAAGCACTGGAGGAGATGAATTCTATGTGGATAATAAAGTTCCTTGTCAAGGTTGTTAAATTATTTTGTGCAGTTGCTTAGTCTTGAAAGATGCATCTGGATAGCTCTCATTAACTATAATACATTTTATATTACCTTAATCCTTAATCCTTAACAGTATTCCATTATAGCATAAATTTGTTGCAATACAAATCTATTTTAATTGAAAGCCAACATTTGATGAAGGAGATATAGCCCACAAAAGCTTAATTTCATGATAAATTGTTTTCAGTGATCTTTAAAATTCTACAGCATATGTTATATTTTTATGCAGCATATTGTTATGACTTTCTTTTGGAAATTTGTAAACAAATGCAAAGTTGGCAGAGGTACAGGAAGAGAAAAATAACATCTAATTTAAAGAAATACAAATATAATGGAATGAAAAGATTCTGTTGCATGGATAAAATTCTGGATTCTGGGCTTCCGGTTTGAGCTTCTTTGGCGACAGACCGAAACCTCATCTCTCCGAGGCTTCGATCCGTGCTCGCAGCTGGAGCGCCCGAGCTGGCTGGTTTCGGGGCTAAGCCACCCCATAGAGGTGATGAAGAAGGGGGAGACTGCCTGCAGGGTTGAGGAGAGCCGCATCTCTCCTCC
>BHFT01071294.1:0-28309 GCA_004320025.1 Laticauda laticaudata | reverse complement strand
GCTGCTGGCAAAAAGAGCTTCTCCTGGATCTACCAGGGACTTTGCGATATCCCTAGGATCGACAGGATGCGCTCTTTACATTCACCATTTCTTCGGGACATTTTAGATCCACTTGGACCGTCCAGGAGCAAAGATATCGGCAGCGATCTCAGACCTCCAAGATCGCATGCCATATCGTCGCGACCCCAGCTCCGCTCTCCCAGACTTACTAATTCTATTCTTAGTGTTATTGGTTAATATCCATCAACTATATAATTAAGGTACAGATCTTTTCACTATACATGATGCATAATATCACAACCAGTCACTAGAATCATAAATGAGCACTCAAGAATGGCTGCTGTCTGATGAAACAGGAGAGTAATGGTCCTGACCCTCTGCTGGGTTGAGGCTGCCCTTGTTGTTGGATAGGGCCTGACATTTGAGACCACATCTGGCAGGTCTGTTGCACACCTTCGGCGATGCCCTGCCTGATCACTTCCGACATCAAGAACCACATAGAAGGGGGAATGTCCTGAGGAAGGCCTTCTTCTGCACGGAGCCCTGCTGCAGTTGGGGGTGAAGATATCCTCAGGCGTTAGTCTGGGTCTCTTGGCTTGATGCATCTGCATCACTGTTGCCATAGCAACAGGGAACATTGAATCGGTCAAGTTGCTGATGTCTGGTTGCAGGGCCTGAGGAACGAGGGCCTCAGGTGCTCCTCTTAGTGACCAGGGTAGGCCTCTCAGATTGTCAATGCCCCTGTTGTTGACCAAAAGGTGCAAAGTGAGGGCTAAAATGGACCCAGGAGAAAGTGCCACCAAAGCTGGGGAGGCTGGTTGTTGGTTTTTTTCAGCCTCCAAATCTCCTGTTCTCCAGATGTCTCTCAAGTGCCTTTTGGTGGTGTTTCTCATATTTTTCCACTGCCTTAGAGGACTTCTTGGAGTGAGAGGTCTTGGTCTTATTTCTTGTCACTGTTCTGACAGATAATCTGGATCCTACACTTGCTGTAGCAAACAGAGCCTTCCATTGCACGCCTGGAAACAGGTGTGCTTAATAGTATTATGTAAATAAATTATTGACTCTTGGTCCACTTGGGAGTCTGCTCCGGAGTGTGAGGAGTGACTCCTGTCAATCTAGTCAGGTCCTTGCAGAAAAATTAAATTTCAAAATTGAAAAAAAAAATCCATTTTTTTGAAAATTTTAAAAATCAAATTCTAATTCAAAAAAAAAAAATTTAAAAAAAATCCTGAAATGGTTTGAAGCTGACCTGCAATGGCTGAGGACCAAAAAATCCAACTTAACCCTCTGCCTGTAGCTCCCAGAAATTTAAGTGTCTCTTAATCAGAACAGTTTTAAAAGAGCAGGCTGACAATGCTTAGGGGCAAGCTGTCGACTGTCCAGATGGCGCCGGGCTTGGGGGAAAAAATACCTCTGTGCCGAATTCACAGTGCTGAATTCACAGGCCTGTGGAATGGCCACAGTGCAAGCTCTCTATACTGAAGCGACTCGCTAGAGTGTAAAAGAAACGGCAACTGATTTTAGGCAGAGAGCTGCAGACTGTAAGGGAAGTCACCTTTGGCTGTTTGAATTTGGGCGCTAAAAGGCCAATCCAAAATGACACCAACTGCTGTAGCCACTTGCACAAATTTTAAACAGTCTTGGACAGTTAAGGGAGGTATCAGTGTGAGAAAAAAAAAGAAAGAAAAATTAATTGTAGCATTCGAAAAAAAAATAACTGAGGAGCGGGATAACACTAACTTGCTTCCTGCTCAGGTCATCTGTAATAGTGAAGCCTCTAAATTAAACAGAGGCTTCAGTGGCAGAATTAAGCTCCAGCTCTTCGTGCCACTATAGCCCTGATAAGGACCTGCCGCAACCAATGAACAGTTGTTAAATCATCATCAGTTGTCGTCTTTTTAGAAAAAGGAAAGAATAACCCAAAAAGGGAATGCGAAAAGCCTGGAGGACTTTCTCACCGATAATTTGAAGCTTTCTGGAGATTCTGGTCAGAAAAAAACACACGTCTAGCTCGAACAAAGAGTTGAACTAAAACTAGAGACAAGCAGCAAGTAAGAGTGTCCTCAGAACTTTGCTCAGCCTATTGAACAGCAGATGGAATTACTACCCTGACCTTGATGCTCGGAGCAGCTCACAGGAGAATGGCAGGTCAAGTATTTTTGTTGGAACCTGCGCTAAAACTTTGTGCCAGCAATAGTTAAAAACATGTCTGCAAAAGTTAAGCATTAGTACAGAACAATTTATGTTTCTCTTGAAATCATAATTATTTCATGAAGAATTGGAAACTATAATGTAGGAGATGGACAAACCTAGCCATCCTTGGACAGAAACTCATCAACTATATTCCTAGGAGTCTAGATTGCAATGTAAAAAAAGCTATCCATCTGTACTACTGTCTTGAACGCACTATGGTGTATTCACATAATCTCTACAAAATGAACTTGATTCAAGGGTGACTTAATCTTTTACCTGAAAACAGATTCTCCGTCATGCTGCTCAAGAGTCCAGCATTGGGTATGACTCCGCCCTCTTATGACGTGAGCTAAGTCTGCCACTATAAAAAGTTCACCTCTGCTGACAGCCCCAGCTTTTTGACTCAGCTCTTGGACATATGAGCTACTGTCTCTGGACTCTGTGTTAATTAGCATTCCTCAAAACAAAAGCATCAGAAAAAAAAGAAAAAAAAAACCCTCAACAACATCGAGAGCTGCTCCCGGGGCTCCGGTAGAGTTTCACTTATGAGGAGAGCAGGGATCCCCTCTCCTCCAGTTGTCAGCTGCCTCAGCAAGGTGCTGACACGCAGACAATAAGTGTGATAGGCCAAAATGATGCGGAATCTCCCTCAGACTTTCTAGAGGCTAGTTAACATCACACAGCCTCCTACACAGCTTTTCCTGGACCACGCAGCTCATAAAAACCTCCCATGCTTGTTTTCAGCTACCCAAGTCTCCCGGAGATTAAGCCCTAAACTGCCAAAGTTTTGCAATAGCTGCCCTCGTGGTCTTGCAGCGATTAGGCCCGATCCCAATCAACCTACCTTCTGCTGCTGCATCGATCGGAGGGAAATCTTCCTACTACAAAGCCATTAATCCGGCCATTATAAATTACCAAATGAAGGCCACAGCACGAAGCCCCAGGGATTCAAACGTGCAACAAGGTTCATTGAAGTCCTCAAAGGCCCCCTGCCTCATGGCTGGTGGCCATTTTCAGATCAAGTCCCTTCAGGCACCATTCCTTAGTGGGCCCCAAGGCAGTGATCCTCTCTCTCCTTGCCATCCAGCTTGGAAAACTCCATCAGGAGCTGACAACATCTCTGCTGTTTCTTCCTTGAGTAATGGAAAGATTGGGCCCAGCCAGGGCTGTCAGACCTGCAGCACATTCAGGCCTCTGGGGTATTCAAAAGGACTCTGAAGAGGAAAAGACCACGAGTCCACTCAGCTAACAGGGAGGCCGCAGCTAAGCTCAGGGTGAAGGCCCTTGCACCCAAGACAGCCTGAAATCTGAAATTAATCTGAAACTAGGGCAGAAAAGCAGAGACTTGCGGCCTTAGAAAAACAATTCACAAAGAATGTTCAGCAATTGCAAGAACTATCATGGGCCTACACTGACCAATCATTAGGAACGGGAAGATCAGATGTGAGGCCTGCTTGCCATCAATGGGCCAAGTCACCTAAAAAGGCAGGATGAGACAGGGCATCCAGTAGTGGGAGGTGCTTAGTCTCCACATTCACAGGCTGAGCTTGATTTGTGGAATGCTCCTCCTCCACCACTGTGGAACTTTCCTCCACCAACGTGACTCCTTTCAACATTCCCCAGTTTGGCAAAGAACGAGAAAAAAGCGCTGCTTCATCCTCACATACTAAAAAGTTCATTGGCCGAAACAGGACCCCACCAGACAAAAAAAAAGGTGGGTTGGATGCTTTCAGAGCTCAAAGAGAACGGGCGTATAGGTAATACCAACGCCCTTTCTACTATGAGCTGCTTCAGAGCATCCAGTAGTGGACATTACACAAATTGCCTGTCCTAATGAGAGACCATCTGGTCTGGAATCCTTCGTGGTCTCTGTGGATCCATTGCAGAACTCTTCTGCCAAAGGAAGCCTCAGAGAAGGCAAACACATTAATTTTGTAATATCTAATGAAGGGCGATGGGAAGGCCCAAGCCGTGGCCACAGATTTCAGTTTATTGATGCCTGTGTGGCCATGCTGCCGGAAGTTGCTTGCACTCCCTGTTGAATGAGCTGTTATGCCCTTGGGCACCTGCAAGAGATTGGGTCTGATATGTTTTTGCTATTGCCGCCTGTATCCACAGCCTATCGTCGATGGTGAAACCTTGCAACCCTGAGAATTTGGCTGAAAGGACACGAATAAAGCTCTGATTTCCTGAAAGCTGCTGTACGCTTGATATAGATTCGCAGGGCACACTCACATCAAGCTTATGCCATTGTCTTTCCATCCCTGTGATGGTCTGGGACAAATTTGGAAGAATAAGCTCTTGAGCTCTATGAAAAAACGAATTGACCTTGGCATAAATGTGGGATTGGACGAAGGACCACACAATCAGCATGAAAACGCAGAGATCTTGTCTGACAGACAGGGGCTGCAATTTCCGAGATACGATGAGCGGAATGATTGCTACAGGAAAACTACTTGTACGTGAGAAATTGGAGGCTTGACGATTTCAAAGGTTCGAAAGGACCCTTAGTGAGAGCGACAAGGACCTTGTAAGGTCCCATGTGGGAGAACAGTGCACTGCTGGAGGGCGTAAATTGGTGGCTCCTCGAGGAAAGATCTTATGTGTCGGTGATGTGAAAGAGAACTTAGGCCCTTGTAGTGAGAACTGATGCAAGGCTGCCACACTGCCTTTTTAACGTATTAGGTGACAAACCCCTTATCAAGTCCTCCTGTAAAAAACTCTAGATCTGGGCGACAGAGGAGAGGCAGGATCAATTTGAAGCTTACTACACCATTTGCAGAAAGTTGACCATGTGGCATTGTAAATGCGAATTGTTGAGGGGATCTGGCGGCTAAGATAGTGTCGATAACTCTGTTGGGGAGCTTTTCGTCTTCAAACCACTCCGCTCAACCTCCAGACGGTCAATTAACCATTGAGGATCCAGATATTGAACGAGGCCCTGAGTTAATGAGATCTGTCTGATGGGATTTGACTGCGGAGGTCCGCGAACCATGGCCGTCTGGGCAATAAGGCGCTACTAGAAGTAATTCCGCTCTCTCGTCTAGTAACTTCTGGATGACTTTGGGAACCAGTGGAGTGGAGGGAATGCATACAGAAGCCTTGGGGGCCAACAACAGCGGAGCGAATTGTAATTCTCCACCCCTTGGATGGGTACCTGGAAAAAATCTCGGGAGCTTGAGAGGGGAAGCAAATAGGTCTACCACTGGGCTGACCAAATGCATGTCGCTTCTTGAACAGGGAATTGGTGAAGGCACCACTCTGATTGATCTATGGTGGCCCTGCTTAGCCAAGTGTGCCTATGTATTCAACAGACCTGAAATGTGTTCTGCTTTGATGGAAAGTATGTTGTTCTCCGCCCAGCGACACAGGTACTCCGCTTCCCGCATTAGCTGCTTTGATTGTTGCCCCTACTTGTTTATGTGAGCTTTGGTGTTACACTGTCTGCAGTATCAGTATGTGCTGACTGCGTACCTGGGGAAGAAATTCCAAAGGGCCAGGTGTACTGCGTGAGGTTCCAGCCAGTTTATACTGTGCAGACTGTTCTATGTCGGACCATCAGCCTTGGGTTGTGAGCGACTGGACATGAGCTCTCCATCCGAACAGACTGGCATCTGTGGTGATGGTGCAGCCTTTGTGGTTCCTTGAAGAGACAGCCTCTGTTGATAACCGGTTTGGACCACCAGAGGAGAGATTGAGAACCCTGGGCGGGACCCTGACTTTGTGTTTGGAGTTGCTTGGCCAGATCGCTGGTACGGTAGCAGGAACCACTGGAGGATCTAGTGTGAAGGCAGCCAAGGAATATAGAAATACATGAAATCATTTTGCCCAACAATTTGATAAGTCTATCGGACACCCTCTTAAGCACCCTGATTTCCTTAACCAATTTTGAATGCTATTTAGTCTATCTGGTGACAGATAAACTTTGCCTCCACTGTATCTATGACCATCCCTAAATGAATTAAACCGCGTCGATGTGTTAATTGACTCTTCTTCCAATTTATTGAGAACCATGTTCTTGTAGGATAATAATGTGTTCTGAGTGTCTAAGACTGCCTGATGGGCGGAAGGAGGTAAAATCAACAGTATCATCAAATAACACTGGAGACGTACCGGGATGTTCCTGAGGTGGGCAGCTAGCGCTGCGAGGACACTTGGTGAAGGTCCTGGGGGCAGAGGCTAATCCGAATGGAAGGGCCACATATTCAAAGTGGTGGTTATTGTTACAAAAATCTCAGAAAGTTAAATGGAGGCGAATAGCAAGTGCAGGTACGCCTCCGTCAAGTCTATGGACGTGAGCATGTCCCTTTCCTATGCCCTGCAATATTGATTGGAGGGTATGCATTTTAAATTTGCGATATACAAAGAAACGGTTGAGATGTTTCAAATCTAATATCGCTCTCCACCCCTCTGAATTTTTTGGCAAAACGAAAGATGTGAATAAAAACCTTTGTCCTTGTTGGTGGTCACTACTGGTTGGATGGCTCGTATATCAGTAGGTGTTGGATAGCGAAATCCATGAAATTACACTTGACTGGGTCCCTGGAAGGAGGGTAATCATGACATGAAGGAATTTGGGGGAGTGGATCTAAACATCCAGCGTGAGTCCAAATCTAACTGTATCTCTGACCCAGGCATCAGAGGTAGAGGAGTCCCATTGGTCAGCGAATAACTTAACATGTCTGCCCAATGGAATTGGGTTCCGGGAGTTATCTTGGTCGCCGGAAGGGCCTGTTCCCTGTAAGGACTGTTTGGACTGACCACCCTTCTACTTCTATCCACTGAGTCAGACCTATCTGGTTGTTGTCCTGGTCTAACTGCTGGGGGTCTCTCGGTACTCTGGAAGAAAGGATCCCTGATAGAAAATCGAGAGGATCTCCTCCGAAAGGACTGGGGGCTTCTGAATCTGACTTCCGAAAAAGGGAAGGGAGAATTTTCTGCTTGTTGCGTATTTCAATTAGTAGTGGATCCAGGGAAGGGCCAAACAACCTATCTCTGCAATGGGGGATGATGCCAGCTTGGATTTGTGTTGAAGTCGGCTTGCCAGTGTCTTAACCATGCGAAGCGACACTGTGACATGTGAATAATGGCCCTTGCTGAAAATTGACTGTGTGATAGTAGCATCAGCAGAGAATTCAGCAGCTGCCCGGTAGTTTGCAATGTCTTGTGGCGCCCTGATGTTAGAAGAAGGAACATGTTGTTTCAAAAGACGAAGCCATCTTCACCGCGTGAAGAAGTGGCGCCGTGGCTGATCTGATCACCCACGCATCAGATGATGAGCTCTGCGTAGGGACGAGCTTCTCCTCCTCAGCCTTTAAGTTCAGTCTCACTGGAAATAGAGGGGGCACTAAAGCCACTATAGCTCATCTACCTCGGAGTCCCAGTAACTTTGAAAAATCTGGGTCCAAGTTGAAGAATTTCCTATCATGTCCAGTTGGGGAGGTGTATACGCTGCAGAAGCCACTGCTTCTGCACCAGGTCCGAAAATATGGGTGTGGACAGAATTATCTCTGCTTCAACTACTGGTTGGTTAGATCATGTCCTCTGTCCCTCCCCTGAAGGGTCAGGTGTGTCAGAAGATTTTGGCTTGTTAGGCCTGCAATGTTATTTGCCTTAAACAAGAGGAGATTTGAAAAGCTGTGGCGAAATAGCCTGTAAAAGCAGGCTGTCATTCTCTCAGACATTTTCCCTTCTAAGGGCGTCTGCCTGACAGGGCTCGCTATCGAGTGATTGATCCCACTTCAGACTCGGCCATTTGAAAGATTTGATCTACTTCCTCTCCTCCTCCTCTGGCCCTTGGAGAGGTCTCCCCTGTAAATGTACTGGGACTGTGTTGTTCCGACTGGTCCATGACTCAGTGTTGGGGCTCTTAGTCAGTAGCTATAGGGTAACGTCTGGACATTTACCGCGTGTTGAAGCCCGCTGCAATACCTTGGCTAATAGCCATCTCCATCCAGGCTTCTCATCCTTTCTGGAACCTCCTCAATGGAAGCTGTCACCCTGGTGAAGACCAGTGGCTGTCGGAGTGAATGTGGCTTCAGGGCCGGGCTGGGTTGATGTTCAGACACTTGGGGGCTGTTGTCCTTTGTGGAGTTAAGCTGCGCCTGGATGAAAAGGAGAGATTAGAGGAGGAGGAGGGTGTGAAGAAACTGATGGACTGGAAGAGGGGCACCCTGAGATACAGCGTGGACCTCTCGAGAATGCCTGTCTATTTGCTTTTGTAAGGCCTCCAGGCGCCTTATGCGCCCCCTTTCTGAGGCTTAGAATTTCCACTGTGTTTTGATTCGGCTTTTGCCTTCAAGCAAGGTGCTTGAGAGGTGCTACCATCTGCCTTTTGATTAAAATTAGAATAACAGTTAGTTGAATATAATCTGTGTACAAGGCAGTTGGCATGCCCAGGGTCTGATCTGAGTCAAAACTGTTGCCCTGATAAAGTTCTTATTGCCCCTTTTTACTTTATTTATTCTTTTTATTTTACTGGTGTCTATATATATATAAGAAGTCGTATTTCAGTATAATATTTTTTTGAAAATTAAAATATTATATTGTTAAGTAGTTTGTTACCATGAGTTATTATGATTGTAATAATTATTATATATATTATTGCTATATTGCTTTGTAATTGCTTATGAATATGAATAATGTTATATCCAATATTCAATAAATAGCAACCAATTTAAGGAGTAATCCAATTAGCAAATAGCAAACACCTAAGGCCGGATTGATGATTGTAAGGGCTTCAGCCAGCTTCCCTGCACAGGCGGACACTGGCCTAGTTGCTTGCTGCTGTGCCACTGAAAATAAGGCTGTGAGAGGGTTAAGCCAACAATTTTTAAAAAGCGAATTAATTATCCTCGAAGTGCAGGTAGCCAAAACGAAGGTAAGACACTCTCAGAATCCTGAAGGGATTCTGTTGCTTCGAGCAGAAAATACCTCACACAGCTCAGGAAAGACAAACAAGGCATGTAGCCACGAAGTGGCACTCAAGATGGCCTCCAGCAGTTAAGTTTTTTTGCGTGCTTCTCAGCAGCAGCTTCCCGCTTGCAACAACGCAGAGTTCAAATGAAGCCTGAGCTCTACAAACAACAGAACAGAGGAGAAAGGGAATTAATACTAATACTTCCCCACTGAAGAAATGGCATTCGGGGGGGGGGGGTAAGGGTGATACGACTTTAAATGAAATATCAGCTGCTAACAAGCAAATGGAATAAAGACACAGTGGCAATCAACTGGCAGAGGTAAGAAAATTTTGGCTGTGGGAAATTTTGGCAGAACAGCTCCAAAAGCCTCCCACCACTTTTTTTTTTGGGGGGGGGGAGGGGCGCGACACGCTCCCTTTAAACCGGACTCTCAGACTGTTAAGGATTGAAGGCTAAAGACAAGAAAAAAACCAAAGGAAAACGAATTGCAATCAACAACTGAAATATTCTTGTTTCAGTCAAGGAAGTATCCAAAGCACTGCCTGTCTCGACGAGGCTGAAAACACTGGGGATGCTGAGGAGTCAGGTGGTGGAGGGACGTTTCCACCATAATTGCAAGCTAGCCTGTGAATGTGGAGACTAAGCACCTCCCACTACTGGATGCTCTTGAGCAGCTCATAGGAAAACTCCCCCAGGATCTGAGTTCATCAGACTGCCTACCTGAAGTGTCCCTAAGTCCAATCCTCAACAGGCTGTGCCCACATAGGGAGGAAACAAACCTTATCCCTTCTGGGTCTGGGCCCCAAATCATAGGCCCCTCCCTGGAGAACAGGCCCCAGGACATCCAGGCTGTGGTCTCAGTGGCAGTGAGACAGGGCATTGCTGAAAGCCTCCAACACCTATTCCAGCCTCCAGAGGGTGGCTCGGGTATTATTTCTTCTTTCTGTCAGGGTAACCCTCCTCTACAGAGGAAGGTTCCCACTTTGGAACCCATGTATGTTCCCCATCCTTCTACCTGGGAAGGTCAGGACGATAGGGAATTCTCATACCATTCTGAATAGGGTAGCTCCTCAGAGGTGGAAGAGGGGGAAATTAAAGATCCCTTCCTCTTCAAAAAATCGGACACTAAACCAGAGCAGCCTTTCACTACAGTTATCTTTAAATCCTTTGTTTCGGCCATTAATACAAAAAGCTCTAGATACAGCCCAGTTAAGCCCAGAAGAGGTGGTCCCAGAACCACAGGCTGGCCAGTTGGGCCAAGGAGACGCAGTATTTTCAAAACAGTAATCCAAATCCCCGTTGTTCTTGGATTTCATTAAGGAACAATGCGACAGCCCCCTGTCAGGGCCTCGCCCTTCGTTTCAGGACAAGAGGTTCTTTAATGTGGGTTCCTCCCTGGCCATCACATTAGCTCTCCCAGCTGTAGATTCCCCAGTGGTGGCCACCTTCGCTTCCTCAGGTACTCCTGCAGAACCAGATGATGTCTTACAACTGGAGGACAAAATATCGGAGCAAATTCTGAAGCGCACACAACAGGCCACAGCTTGGGTTGTGAAAGCTTTCACTGCGGCCTCATTTTTACCAGGTCTGCCATTCGCTGGTTGCGTCAACTTCAGGACAGAGTTCCGAGTGCCAATGTCAGGTCCCACCAGGACCTCAACAAAATAAAAGCAGCAGTCAAATTCACCCCCAATGCCACTTTAAGCTCCACAAAGTTCACTTCCAAGGCAATGGCTTTTTCGGTGTCTGCCAGTTGCCTCCTCTGGAAGTGCAACTGGCAGACTGACTCTAAACATAAGTGGAAGTTGCCGGTGGCTCCTTGCTCCAGAGAAAACTTCTTTGGGCCTTAGAACCGAGACAACAGAAAGGTGCTGTCAACTTCTTCCAAGGGGTCAGAATTTCAGCGCACAACATATTCCAGGTCCCAAACTTCCGAGAGAACGTATCCTCCTTGGTGGGAGCAACAGCAGTCCTCAGCAATCCTGCCTTTTCGAGAGGGAGGTCATTCATTAAGGCGCTCCAAGAAACTGCATTCACTCCCCTCCCATTGGAGGTCATCTGAGTTTTTTCTTTAAATCCAGATAGGAGGAATCAACTATCTGGCTGTCATCTGTAAGATGTTGCAGGAAAAGTGAGCTGGTTTTGCTGGCCCCTCATTGGCCCAGAAGACCCTGGTTTGTGGACCTGGTGAACCTGTCTGTTCAGGGGCCATGGAAAATCTCGGCCTTGAGGATCTGTCTCAGTCAAGGGGTCCTTCTGCATCCAGAATCCCAATGGTTCCAGCTAACCATATGGCAGTTGAGTGGAAAATGGTAAGGGAGGTCAACCTTTCAGATGGTGTAATTAACACAATACAGACTTCATGTAAGCAGTCAAGAACCTGACTTTACAATGCCACCTGGGGGAAATTCTGGGAGTGGTACTCTGAGAGGGTCTAGAACTCCACCTCAGCATCTGTTCCGGAAGTTCTACAGTTTCCCAGGACGAGCTGGACAAGGGCCTCACGCCAAACACCCTCTGCAGGCAGGTAGCAGCCTTAGCTTCAGTAATTTCATGGGACAGGTCCACATCCTTCACCCACCACCCATCAGTCCACAGTTTCTGAGGGGACCCTTAAATTTGCAGCTGCCCGTTGTGCATAGGTATCCCACTTGGGATCTGTCTAAGGTGGTCCAAGCCCTCTCGGGCAATCCCTTTGAGCCTTTACATACAGCAGGTCTCTGTCTTTTGACCCTCAAGGTATCCTTTTTGGTAGCTATTACGTTGGCCAGGAGGGTGTCTGAATTAGCTGTTTTTTCAGTCAGGCCAAACTCCTGTATCTTTCATGACAATCAGATGGTTTTGCATTAGAGTCCTTCATTTGTACCAAAAAATTAACTCTGGGTTTCACAGGGCTCAAAATGTTATAATCCCTGACTTTTGACCTAAACCTCAACAGGTGTTGGAACATCAGTGGTGCACATTGGCCGTGAAAAGGGCTCCTAGGATTTATATCAAACAAACTACACCTTTTTGCAAAACTGAGTCAATATTTGTGTCATTTCAACCTGTTTCTTTGGGGTCCTAGGCCTCATTTCCCATGTTAAATAGTGGATCAGGGCATGCATATGAAACTCTGGGTTTGCCAGCTTCCAAGAAAGTGACTGCACACTCTACTTGGAGCACAGGGACTTCGGCATCTTGGGCCACACAGGCTCCAATCAAGGAAATTTGTAGAGCTGCTACATGAACCTTGCCTTCCCCATTTGTCAGGCATTACCACCTACTTATCTGCATCTGCACAAGCAGTATTTGGACAGAGGGTACTCCAGTGGTTTGTTACTGATTTGCATTGAGAGGACCAGCTGTCGTCCCGTCCCCCCATTGGACATGCAGGCTTTGGTATGTCCCAATGCTGGACTCTCTCACAGTGTGACTGAGAAGTCGCGTTGGTAGACTTACCAGTGAACGCCCTTTCTAGACACACTGCGAGAGAGTCCAGCCCCACTCTGTGGATGTCTGGTCTAATATTTTTGAGGAGGGGGGCATTTGTATACTCATTCTGTTTGTTTATATTCCAGAGAAAATCCTAGTCTGTCAAGACACTTCACCAGAAAAGCTGGGGCTGTCAGCGGAGGCGAACTTTTTATAGTGGCAGACTCAGCTCACGTCATAAGAGGGTGGAGTCATACCCAATGCTGGACTCTAGAAAGGGTGTTCACTGGTAAGTCTACCAATGCTCCATCTCAGGAATGAAATCTGAATGCAGATAGGAAGCCATTCAAGGGAAAGCCCTTAAGCAAAAGAAGGAATAATCAATCATTCCTAACCTTCTGCATAGAAAAAAAGTAAATATTTAAAGCAATTAAGGCTGTATAATTCATTCTCTGAACATAGCATTTTTGTCAGTATATCATTTTTCACTATTCTATCTTAGAGAAATTAGAAGAAGAAAAAGCAAATCTATACTTTTAACTTTTCTCAAGGTAGACTTCAGCATCAACCACTACCTCTTCTGCCAATCAAATCTATAGGATGATACAAAGGTTACCCATGTTTATAAATGATATACAAAAAACACAAACAAGCCTGGCTCACAGCAGATAGCAGATTTCATCTGAAGTCACACCTCATCTTAATGTAAATTGGCTTTTTCAGTGTTCATAAATTTCGACTATCTAAAATTATCCAGCCAAAACAGTTACTGGGATAAATGAATACTTCATTAAAATCTCACTGGTTCCCAGCCTCCTTCTGATCTCAGCACAATGCCATAAACAAAAGCCCTAAATAGTTTGGAACAGACCATCCAAAGTTCTACCTAGTAATTTGCCAGGCCTTAAAAGATTCTCTGAAAAGATTCTTACTTGTATCTAATCAATTTTACAGACACTGACAGGGATGTGTGGAATAAAAGAAACACTCTTTCTTCAGTTCTTTTAAGTCTTTTCTTAATCCTTTTCCATTGCCATGTCAAGATTTTCTTGTTCAGGCAGAGTTTTGTCTTAATTAATGTATTTTCTCCTGCTGACTGAATATATAATTTTTTATTTAATTTTAAGGTTTTCTGATTCCTTAACAACTCTGGGCTGCTTACAATTGTTTCTTGTGTTTTAATTGCTTTTGTAAATTACTAATATTATTTGATCTCTAAAATATTGGGTAAATAAAACATCAGAAACAGGAAACTTGGTTAATTACCGGCTCATCTATTTGATTATGCTTATAAAGTTGAATACTTTTCCAGGCATGCAGGAGGGGACTGGGATTGTTGGAAAAGGGAGCAATCTCTGCCACTTTATATAACTTTGGCAGACAGACTTGCGAGTTGCTTTTCATGCCCGCAAGTGCACTCTTTTTGTACTGATAGGAGGAAGTTATCAGTATTTATCTGTAGGTAAGGCTACATTTGGGATAAAAATGAGATCTTAAGGTGCTGTAAGACTGATGGTTTGGGCCATGCCAAAAGGTAGACATTTTCCATTCCTGCTATAAAACTTATTCAAGTATGTCTGGTATTAGCAAATCTGACAAGCAGCAGCTCTGGATCCAAATAAGTGATATACAAAACAATAGAGCATGGGCGGCAACCTCGCTGCGTCACATTGCTGTCATGTGATGTTTTGCTACTGTTTTCCCTTTTGTGGAGCAGGGGTCGGTGTGGCCTGCACATGACGCATACATAGTAACTTGCAAGGACAAGATACATTTCATCCTAATGGGGTGCTGCCACTTAACTCCCCCCAAAATAAGGATACTTAATCATTTTCAGAGAGATTGGGAGATCATCTTAATAGCTTTTCTATTATCAGTAACTGCTCAAATTTGAAAACATTAGAAAGCTGGGAGGGCCCCTTCAACAGCCTGTATATACAGATATTAATACCTGCTACAATAATCAGTAATTTTTCAATGATAGTCTTGCATATGGGGGTATTAGGTTTTGTATTGGGCTTTTATTTCTGTAAGCTGTGCAAAGCCATGGTGAACCAGTCAGATGACCACATAATTTTTCCTAATAAATACTAACATAATAAAAACAAAATGATTACTGTTCATATAATGTTGTTATATATAATTTAATTCACATTATAAAAACACAGTGAACTGCACTGCACTGTAGTGATTAAGACATTTGACTATAATCATGTTCAAGTATACAAGCTGATTTGATTATTTGAGAATAGTTACTGGCCAAATCTATCTGATAGTTGTTGTTGTTGTGGGGAAAAAACGATCACAACACCTGAAGTTCTTTGAGGAAATTTGTACTATAAATATGACTAATATAAGAGAAGCTACTATATAATTAAAATTCTTATAGATGAAAATCTGTATTCCAACTATATGATAGTACAGTTTACCAAAAAAGAGCCAGTTAGTATAGAATAACACTGCAGTGTTTATTCTAAGGTTGTGCACAGCATTTGAAAGAGGTGTTTCACAAAGTATGCTGGCATACCCAAAGCATGTATCTCAAATAATTTAAGAAGTCCTTCCAATCTTCCCCTAGTATTTCCCCCCAAATATTTGTACACTGATGATGTGCAATCAATATCTCTACTAAGGGTCTCCAACCTTGGCAGCTTTTAAGACTTGTGGACTTGAACTCCCAGGGTTCCTCGGCCGGCAAAAGCTGGCTGAGAAACTCTGGGAGTTGAAGTCAATAAGTCTTAAAGTTGCCAAGGTTGGAGATCCCTGTAGTAGGACTGTCAGCTAAGTGAAGTAGCTATGTATGCACGTCATAGAGGAAAGAATCTTTAGTCTTCAGTTGTTATAAAGCCTTCCTGAAGATGTGACTGTTTTAATGCTTCAAGATAATTTTCACACCAACATTGTTTGTCACAATCCTATTTTGAATGCTTTGCATAGTCTTATCAAGTTAATTAGTCAAATTTTTTTCACCTTCTTTTCTGAAGCAGATCCCCTGTAATTAAAATAGGCGGCTTACTGAGTACGTCTAAGATTTCGAACTTCTGTTTGTGAACAACAACAAAACAAACTTAGGTACAGAAATAGGCTTATATTTTCCAAATATTATCACTGCACAGATTTTGTATATAAGTATTTGATATTTTATCATTTTAAAATAAACAAACTACAATGTAGACTTATAGGCTTTCCAAATATTGAATATAGAAAGAAATAAGTTATTAATGATGTCAAAGCTTCAATGAGACTACAAAGAAAATAACACAAGCACTAATAGTTATTATGATTTTCCCATATCAGTAATTGAGATATACAGTAAATCTTTAGAGTACATCCTGTTTCTACTATTACAGAACTGAATGGAGACTTTGGGCAAATCATTGCTTCCCAATTTACCCTATTTCATACATAAAGGTAAGGTTGAAATCTTCTAATTTTATTGAAGAAATAGAACTTAAAATAAATAAGAAATACATACTATTTTAACAAAACTAAAATATATTGAATTTATGGCCTACATTTTCTCTGAAACACAAATGTTTTCTCATTTTATTCTCTATGAAGTATATTGATTTAGATTAGAGTAACTTAACTGGCACAAACTCACCCAATGTTCACCATAGCGAGGGGAACTTTCAGCTGAGCCTTCCCAATCCAATACCTTAATAACTATAAAGGTAAAGGTTTCCCTGTCAGTTGTAGCCTACAATTCTACCCTATTCCAGGTATACAAAAAGCAACTGATCACCTAACCATAGTAATGTTGACTTAATTTATAAGAGATAAGTGTTTTCTGGACACAAACTAAGCAGTTTCACATTTTACATTAAATCATCACCCCTTTACTGAATACTAGGCAAAGACAGTTTACAAAGCATAATCTCATGCTTACATAATACAGTCTAATTTAAGGAAGCCACATTAAAAATATTTAGGTCATCTACATGACATTTACGTGCTGACTGGTACTTCCCTTGCCATCCATTGGATTCCTTATTTCAACTGACAGTTTATATGTGTATTTTAATCAAAGAAAAATAAATGGAAAACTAAAATGGTGCAAAACATCATTGTAAAGTGCCCTTGGATCCCACTTAGAATACAAAATCATTCCTAGAAAATAAAATATTGGAGTTTGGCTGGAAACCTATTAAGTTGTTTGGATATATCACTCCAAAATAAAGTAAACTGAAACATTAAACAGGATTCTAAGGGTCTAGAGTTACCTGCCTTTTAGTAAATGAGTACCTTCCAACAAATGTCTCCTATGGCTACCATTTTGAGGTACTTCTAACATGGTCTCAAAATTCTAAGTGTGCTTTAAAAAAGGACACATCTGATATGCGATAGTTGAAACTAAATTGCTTTAGTGCCAACCTGCCTTCTCATTGGAGAACAATTATTTGTATATAATCAAACTCAGAAATCCATCAATGACTAGTTTCTCTGTTTAAGGCCACAATGGCTACCCAAGTACATATAGATAAGTTTTGTTAGCTTATTGAAACAATTGGTTAACAGCTTGTACTTTGTCTACCAAATCCATAACTTATTCCCTATATTAATTATAATCAACAAACTCATCCTTGGTAACCCCCACCCAGGGGTGGGATTCCAATTTCTGTGGGCATGGCCTAATTTGAGGGTGGCTTGCTGATCATGTGACTGGGTGGCATGGCCAGGTGACTGGCAAACCAAATACAAGTGGTCCTCAGTTAATAGCCTGTTGTTCAGCAAGTGTTCTAATTTATTACTGGCCTCCCCAGAGCTACCTGACCTGTTTTTGGAGTTTTGGCAGCTTTAGATCAGAGGTCTAAATCCCACTCCTGCCTGTATGTGTATGAGAGAGGGAGGGAGAGAGGTTGGATCAGATCTCTCTCTCTCTCTCTCTCCCACCAATGCCAGGAAGCCACCATCAGTCAAAATTCATATTAGTGGTCTCCGGGATTTAAAATTATGAGTTTGGTGGTCCCTGAGGTTCAAAAGTTTGGCAACCCCTGATCTAAAGGGGTGAGCTTGAGAGAGGGAAAGAGAGGAAGAAAAGAGAGGAAGAAAAGGAAGAGAAAAGGGAAAGAAAGAAAAAGGGGCAAAGAAGGGGGGATGGAGGGAGGAGAAAGATAATGAGATATCTATTCTAGTCCAATCATCTGCTCCAACAGGGTTAGAAGGGAGTATGTGTGTGTGTATTCTCCTTGTAATTTACCAGTACATTTTGGTTTTGCCTTCTTCAGAATTGGCACTGTAATATATTGCGGGAAAGTAATTTTTAGGGTGGAGATCTGGTCCAATGGATCATGTTTAAAGCGTAACAAAATCTGAGAGCTTCCTGATAGTCTTGACCATGTTTTGTCCACAAAACCTTTAATAGAAGCCAAAGAGGTTTCAATGTGCCAGCAAAGATGTTTCAGTGTGGAAAAGGGCCTCAGTCGAAACTAGGCCTCATTCAATCTGATGCATCAGGTCTCTCTCTCTTTCCCTCTCTCTCCCTCCTTCCCTCCCAGACTGGCTTTGCTCTACTTTCCCGACGTGCCTGCGCGACTGGCGCTTCGAACATGGATGGATGGATGGAGAGAGATGGGGGGGCGGGCAGGCAAATAGATAAGATATAGTGGTAGGTAGGTAGATAGGTAGGTAGTAGGCAGGCAGGTAGACAGGAAGACAGACAGACCTTTTGGATGGATGGATGGATGGATAGGTAGATAGATCTATATTGGTAGATAGGTAGGTAGGTAGGCAGGAAGGCAGGCAGGCAAACAGGCCTTTTGGATGGATGGATGGATGGATGGAAGGATGGAAGGAAGGAAGGAAGGATGGATGGATGGATGGACAGACAGAATGCGACAGTGGCGGCACTTTGGGAAAGCGGTAGCATTCCCAAGGGGGCCGGCAGAGGGGCACTAAGAGGCAGCAGGAGGCGGTGTGTTGAACACGGCCACAGCAGCACATAATGTACCACTGCTTCCTCATTGGAGGCGCCAGCTCCAGAGCAGTGTTACAATGAGTAAACCTACATGGCCAGCGCCTCAAACGCCCCCCTGCCACCTCTTAGCATCCCCTGCTGGCCCCCTTGCCTCTTAGCTCCCCCTAAGGCATCCCACCGCCCCCCAGGGGGTGGTATTGCCCACTTTAAGAACCACTAATTTAGAGTAACTTAACTGGCACTCACCCAATGTACACCATAGCAAGGGGAACTTTCAGCTGAGCCTTCCCAATCCAATACCTTGATAACTATAAAGGTAAAGGTTTCCCTGTCAGTTGTATCCATCTCTAGGGAAATGTGCTCTTCTCCATTTCTTGGCTGAAGGAGCTGACATTTCCATTCTCAAGGAAAGCACATGGAATGCTGTTTCCTTTCCACTTACGTGGTACCTATTAATCTACTCACATTTGCATAGTTTCAAACTGCTAGGGGGGAGCAGTTAATAACTTAAAAACTATAACATACAAAACAAAAGGTGGTATGTTTACCTTCTTCTAACTCACCTACTATAATATAAATGTGGGCTTCTGCCAAATCAGTACAGTGGTGGTATTCTCCCAGTTTGGGCCGGTTCTGGCAAGCCAGTAGCAGTGATGAGCAGGGGAGGCTGAACCAGTTCTCTCTGCCGCTTTGTTGGTCCCATCTGCCTGCCCAGATTCCCATAGTCACCTTTATCCTCTGAATTTGAAGCGCAGCTGCTTTGTGAGGCACAGAATAGTGCCGCGCAGCAGCTGCTGAAGCAACTGGGATCGTGCAGGCTCGCAGGAGGTGAGTTAGAACACCTCTGCGCCTGCCCAAAGTGCTTGTTGGCACATGCGTGCACATGCAAAGTGTGTGCATGTGTGCAAAGCAGGCCCACCCAACCACGCCCACTGAACCAGTGGCAAAAATATTTGAATCCCACCACTGAATCAGTATATTTCTTACTGATGTCCACAGGGTTTATACAATTTAGGAAATCAAAATCTGATGAAAAGTGAATATTAAATCAATCTTACTGGCTCACTATAGCATATGCTTATTTTATATTTCACATTTTACTCTCAATAAAATGTTTTTAGCCACTTCCTTTTACTTGACAAACCTTATCATTTGTGTGTGTGTATAAAGAGACACAGACAGATTGATTCAATTATGGTAGCAGTGAATACACCATTGAAAGATCTGAAAGATTATTTTGAGAACAGATTGTCCTGAATAAAATCTATGTGATGATGAGAGAGCTGTCATTGAGTAACAAGACATAATCAATTTATCAAAAATATATAAAAATATGTAACTCAATAATACATCTCAAACATTGAACAAAACGTTTTGAATCTAAAACACCTTGCTTTTAAAATATAGACCGTCTTGACCATTTTGAAGCATTCTAAAATAAAACACAGAGGTAGAAGTTCTGTTTCTTAGTGTCTCAACATTTCTAAGAATATTTTAAAGGCTATTCCTACCTGAGGTAGTTGGTTTTGTACCTGTGTCAAAAGTAAGAATATATTCTTTTGTTATAAAAGCAAAATATTATAAGAGATATTTACAAACTAAACATTAACAGCTCACCTAAAGCTTAAAAGGGAGGGGTCTTTACAAACCAAGTGATACAATGGAACATCTAGCAAATTATGCTTGTGTTACAATCATGGAATGCAAAACCTGTGTTGCTAAGTGCACTTAGTATGGGAAAAACTGCATCCCTTCTATAAAAAAATGTATTTTGAAGTCAATTAGAAGAAATTGATCGGTCCAATCACCAATTTTTAAATGTACTGTGGAGGCAAGCCTCATTTTAAAAGCAATGTTACCAAGCCTGAGGTGATAATGCTTGGTTTTACACAGGGAGTTATGGTCAAAGTTGTAGATAGCTACCACCTATAGATAAAATAGCTCAATTCAAAAACATTCCAAATTTGCAGCATTGATTTTTCTAGTAGAAGAAATCTCTACTTATCCCCACTCCTTGTTCAGCTCTTCTCCAACAGTACCTGTTTTATCTGTATTGCATTATTTTTGTTTTGAGCCATTATTACGCATAGACAGAATGACTATTCAATATTAAATGTGAGAGAAGTTCACACTACGATGACATTGAACCCCATCCTTAGCAACATGTTCTTCATTCACTCATTTAAACAGGTTTTAAATGCTCCTGCAGAATCCTTGGGCTTCTGAAAGAAAAACTGTTAACTGTAACCCATTTTAACCTTATTTTTATTATATTTGCTGTTAACATCTATACATATCTGTAGGTAACTCCCGCCTTGATTCCAAAATGTTTATAATATCTAATATGCAGCTCACCTGTGCTTTAAATTGGGCTTGGGGGGGCATATTTAACATTTTGAAACCATGTTGTAGGACTCTCACAAAATAGTCTCCAAGGGAGAAATCACAGAACCACAATGCTTCAGCCGAAGTCACACAAATTATGTTGTCTTAACCATTACAAACTTTTTAATAGAGCTCAAAAGTTGACAATGCATGTTAAAATGATTACAATCATGTGCTAGGATCTCATTAGTGCTTCCCGATGTGAGTTTATCCAAGTTTATGTGAGTTTATGTGATCCAAGGCAACAAATGAAGACATACTTGAAAGCGCACATCACTAATCTTGGTTCTGAGTATTAACACTTAGTACAGGGCTAAATTAATTTTCCAAATACGCAAGCCTTCCCATTATTTTTTCAAGCGTCTAAGTTTCCTTCTCCTCTTCCAGCCTATCCCAAAGTTCAAAATTTGTTAGGATCCGCTCCAATGCCAGGATACCAGTAGGAAGAAGAAACAGACATCTGACCGCAATATTTAAAAGAAAAAGTCAATATTCTCTAACATACAATTTTTCAATACACAGGGTGAGTCTAAGGAATAGGAAATAAAGACCATCCCTGGACCTCATCCAGACTGCTACAGAAACCAATTTAAGGCCAGTCTCTAAGTCTGCTACCCTCCTGGGAACAAGAGCCAGAGGGAGGAGTCGAATCGCTCTGTTTCCCTTCCACCCTGGCCAGGTCAATGCCCTCGTGATCTCTTCTCCGTCTCCTGGTCCAGCTGCGGGCGGGCACACTGAAACCAGGCGCCGCCCGCCGGAGGACTCTGGTGCCGCGCACTCTCTTCTTTTCCCGGCGCAGCGCTGCGGTTTCTAGCGCCGTCGCCGCAAAGACGAGGTTATCAAACCAGACCCGATCCACAACTCCGGAGACTCTCGTTTCCTTCCGTCCCTCAAAGACCACGGGACAAAAAGAGAGAGGACCCCGGCGAGCCCGTCACTTACCTCCGATACTTCTTCCTCGTCTTCCTCTTCCTCTTCCTCCTCCTCCTCCTCGTCGTCCTCGTCCTCGTCTTCCTCGTCCTCCTCCTCGTCCTCCTCCTCCTCGTCGTCCTCTTCTTCGTCGCTGGCACCGCAGCTGCTTTCGCTGCTACTACTGCAGTTGGTGCCACCACTTTCCATGCCCGGTTGCCGCCGCCGCCGCTGCCGAGTCCAGCTTCGCTTTGGTGGCGGCTGAGAAGGCGGTTGTGGCGTTAACGACGGTGACAACGGCGGGGGTTGTTCCTGTGACAGGTCGCAAACCCTGGCGAGCCCCTCGACCGAGCACGGAGAAGAACTGGACTTTCCCTCAACACCGCTGCCCTTCACCTCCGCCCGGGCAGGAGAAGGCGGCTCCATGGTTGCTCGCGCCACTGCTGGCTTCTCTGCTCTCGCAGCCGGTCACCTCCAGGACCGTCGCGGAGCTGAGGAACTCTCGCGAGATGGGAAAGTCAGCGGGGCCGACCCGGCTTGCTTTTCTACTCCAGCTGCCGCCGCTTCTGCCACCTTCTTGCGCTGCGATCTGCCCCGCCCATGCTTTTCGTCAGCCTCGCCGTTCTTTTCGCGCAAGCGCAATCACACTTTACCGCAGCCGGAAAAGCAGCAACTCCGGTTTTTTTACTATTCTCTGCGCAAGCTCTGGGCTTCGGGCTTCCGCGTTCGGAGCTTGCGTCATCGCGGTGCGCCCTCTCGCAATGGGGCAGCTGATGTGCTTCAAAACTTGGGAAGGCGACACGTGCCTTTCACCCTAGTTAAGCCGCTGTCTTTTCTTTGACGGGAATTTCCATGGGCCAGAAGGAAGGGGGGGGGGTAAAAAAAAGGGGGAGGGGAGGGTTGGAACTTGAAAACAGTAACAAGTCCGGGTCAGCTTTCCTAAACGTGCTTTATTGAATAAACTTCCGGTTTGGGATGGCTCTGTGAGTGCGTCTCCGCCATTCTCCCGATTAAATGTTTTCAGGCTTCTAGACTGAATAAACAGACTTCGCTCGTCGGCTAAATGAAATAGTTCGTTATATTTTATTTTCCTTCTACGAACTGTTGAGATGAGAACAAGATTCAAAAGATCAACAGTTCGCTTAATTTCAGATGCGCCATTATTTTTAATGCTGCATCATTACCTGCCGAACCAGGGGAAATGAAGGAGAGGGAGTCTTGAATTAATTTGCTAAAATGAGTTCCTGGTTCAGACGCCGACCCAACAAGATTTGGCAAAAGGTTAAAAATGATGTAAAGCAGATGCAAGAAAAAATGTTTCTAGGCGAAGACCGGCTAAGCAGCTGTAAAACTCACTCAAACTAAGCATAGTATTTTGGATAAATGACTTATTGAATGTCATAGTCACGCAGGAAAAAAATTACATGTGATTGGCATTGAAAACTCCAAATCTACCAAACCTCGTTGAATTTATG
This sequence comes from Laticauda laticaudata, assembly GCA_004320025.1. NCBI lineage: Eukaryota > Metazoa > Chordata > Lepidosauria > Squamata > Elapidae > Laticauda > Laticauda laticaudata. The sequence goes on along the minus strand of BHFT01071294.1, from coordinate 5,096 downwards.
GAGGATTTTTTCAGAAAGCTCTCTCAGGAAACAGAACATGGAGTCAAGATGGAACATGTGACTAAATTCCTTTTGTAAGACAAGATTGGAATGAGTTCTAAAATTATCGTTGTGCAATTCTTTGATATTACTACAAGAGATGAGATTTTACATATCTTCCACTAGGAATCAGTAAAGTTTGTCTTCTAGCCAAAGAAAGAAACCAATTTAGAATAGAATAAAGAATAGAATAGAATTATTTATTGGCCGAGGGTGATTGAACACAAGAAATATGTCTCCTTGCATAAGCTCGCGTGTATATAAACAGCAAGTAATAGGTAATAGATAATAAATCATAGTTACAATCATTATTAAGTTACAAACAGCTGATAAATTATAAACCAGTAGGAAAAGATAGAGAAGATGAGATTAGAAAAGATGCGAAATTAGTGCTTTGGAAAAGTATTCAGCAGAACGAGGGGGGGAAACTTTGTGTCTGGTTGCTTTAGTATGCAATGCTCTCTAGCAGCTTCCTGAATGGAGAAGTTAGAATGTTGTATCCAGGATGTGAGGGGTCCAGATGTTTTCTCAATCATCTTTCTGGTTCGTGCAGTATAAAGATTCTCAATGGAAGGCAGGCTGGTTGTAACTGTTTTTTCTGCAGTCCTTACTTTTTCTAGAAGTCTGTACCTGTCTTGTTTGGTTGCTGTGCCAAACCAAACAGTTATGGAGATACAAATGACAGATTCAGTAATTCCTCTGTAGAACAGTATCAGCAGATCTTTGGGCAGCCTGAGCTTTCTGAATTGACGCAAGAAGAGCATTTTTTAATGATGATTCTAATGTTAGATGTTCATTTCAAGTCCCTGGAGATCATAGAATCTAGAAACTTGAAGGTGTCCACTGTTGATATTGTGTAGAATAGGAGAGCTTTTAAAATCTATCACCTCAGTTTTAAGAGTGTTCAACTCCAAATTGTTCTGGCTGCACCACAGGGCGAGTTGATCTACCTCTCTCTATACAGACTTATCATCATCTCAAATGAGACAAATGGCTGTTGTATAATTTGTAAACTTCAGTATTTTAACAGAAGGATACTTCAAGATGTAGTCATTGGAGTATGGAGAGAAGAGTAATGGAAGGGGTAATTGAATAACTGAATGGATATTCAATCTGATTTTACCTAGTTCCACCTGCTGGTTCCTATTAGTTAAAAAGCTTAAAAATCCATCTACAAGTCTGGTCAAGTACAGGTAGTTAAGTCAGTTTAGAGAAGAGAATTTCAGTAATTGTGTTGAATGCTAAGATGAAGGGACCTTTGCACAGGTCTTGGGAGATTCAAGATGTTTTAAGATAAAAAACAAAAACATTCTGGGCCAAGCATTATTAGAAGTCTTCAATGCAGTTTTAGAGGAGGCAAGAATTCCGCAATCATGGACGAAGCTAATATCACACTGCTCCATCACTGATTAAAAATTATAGACCGACATCTCTTTTGAAGACAGACTATAAGATATTCGCAACAATCATAACTGAGAAATTAAAAAGATTTTTAAATGAATTCATTCATAGAGATCAAAATGGCTTCTTGCCTAGAAGATAAATTAAACACAATATAAGAGCAATATTAGACATTCTAGAATTCTATGAAATTCATAGTGGACAACAGGTGGCATTCCTCTTTTTAGATGCCCAAAAAGATTTTGATAATGTTAAATGGTCATTTTTATGACAACAACTTGGATATATGGACTTTGACAAAAACTTTTCAAATACCATAATGGCGTTATATACTGAACAAGAAGCCAAAATATTAATAAATGGAGAAATGACAAAAAAAATCAATATACACAAAGGAACCAAACAAGGATGCCTGTTGTCACCATTGCTATTTATACTCACATTGGAAGTGCTAGCAAGAGTGGTTCGGCAAGAACCACAGATTTAAAGGCCTAGAAGTTAAAAAAGAGACCTTTAAACTTCAAGCCTCTGCCAATGACTTGATGTTTATTATGGAAGATCCAGAACAAACAGGCCTGAAACTTTTTAGAGATACTTGAAGAACATGGCGATGCTCCTAGATTAAAAATCAGTGAAAACAAGACTAAAATGATTGTTAAGAATATGACTAATAAACAGAAAGATAATTTTGCTAAGAAGTTAGATATCCAAACTGTAAATAAAAAATATTGGAATTAACATTTCAATGAGATGCATTACAATTAAAGAAGATAACTATGATAAATTGGTGAAACAAATAAAAGAGGACCTGGGAAGATGAAGTAATTTAAGACTCTCTTTACTAGGAAGAATATTGGCAATCAAGATGACCATACTACCAAAAGTGCTCTTGTTTCAAAATATACCTGTTAAACTGGAGCAAAAATTCTTTGGAGATTTGAATAAATTGACAATAAACTTCGTGTGGCAAGGGTAAAGGCCCAGAATTAAAGTTATTACAGGAAGGAAAAGAAAGAGGAGGATTTGGACTCCCAGAATGGCAACTATATTATTGGGCTGCTGCACTTACTTGGATTAAGGACTGGATAAATTTAAGACACAGAAGAATATTACAATTAGAGGACCATGATCTTCAGCAGGGTTGGCATGCATTTATGTGGTATGGCAACCATACTGCCCACCAGTATTTCCTAAGACATAAGATAAGCCCTATATTTGATATGGAACAAAATTAAACCTCAAAATTACATGGAAGTGCCAGCCTGGACATCTAAATTAGAGACAATAGTCTACCCAAACTTGTATAATCAGGAAAAGCTATTATCTATAAAGTTATCTTAAATGATGAGGGGAAAAGGAAGCCTAGACGAGCTAAAAGAACAAGGGATAGACTTAGAATGGTAGGCCTAGTTTCAGATTCAATCAAGGCATGGTAAAGATAAGAAATAATGGGGAATTAATATGCATGTTTAGTATTAGATAAAATTCTGTTAGGTCCAGAAGACAAATAAATAAGGAGCATTTATAAATATTTGCTGGACTTAAAATGCATGAAGAACAGGTAAAAGAAACAATGGTGACCTGGGCTAAGGATTTTGGGTCTAATATAAATCTGACCAAGGGCAATTATTATGGGAGCGAAACAAAAAAATACTGCTAGCCACATCATACAAGGAAAACTTGTATTTACAAGATGTTCTACCAGTGGCATCTCCCACCTGCAAGACTGGCCAGAATGTATAAAAACCAGTCATCTAAATGTTGGAAATGTCANTGGCATCTCCCACCTGCAAGACTGGCCAGAATGTATAAAAACCAGTCATCTAAATGTTGGAAATGTCAGCAAGAAAGGGGCGCATAGGGGCTATGCCCCCATATCATGAATAGGGGTTATGCAAAATCATGCATAGGGCTATGCCCCCATATCATGCATAGGGGTCTTGCAAAAAAGCCCAGAAGTTTTGGCTTAAGATCTGGAAATGGTTAGACGAGATGATGGGGACAAAAATAAATAAATTATAAACCTTTTTATTGGGAATCATGTCAGCACAGTATAGTAAAGATGATATATATTTAATAATCTGATGGCAAGAATGGAGTTTGAAGTGAAATGAAAGGTTAAAGAAATACCTAGCGAAGACGAGATGATAGATTAGATTTTGATCTGCACTGGAATGGATAGATTAATCTTGGAAATGAAAGATAAAGATGAATCTGATTACTATATGATATGGAATAAATTTTATAATTGGAGGGAACAGAAAGAGTTTACAAAATGAAGATTCAGCTGATATGTAACTAACGGTTTAAAATATATAAAGGTCTAATGTATATAAATGTATATAAGATCTTGTATGAGATATAAGGACAAAAATTTATGTCAATGAAATCCATCATGTTTAATGTTTTTAAATATTGTAATCAATAAAAGTTTTTTTTTAAAGATGTTTTAAGATGTAGTGCAATGCCATATTAACAGCACCACGTGCTGATCTATTTGCTCAGTAGGCAAATTGCAAGGGATCTAGTAGCAGATCTGTGAAGGCTTTCAGGTGGGCCAACACTGAACTTTCAATTTTTTTCATAACTCTGAATGTATCATGATTTGCTAAAGAGAATTGCTTGAATTCTTGTCAAACCAATACAATCTCAGTATTGTATTGTACAAATTTCATTTGATCCCTAGATTAATAGATTCTGCATTAATCACCAAACCAGATTCACAGGTTTTGATCATCCTTCAGATACAGAGACTCTTATCTTTGAAATTTGTTGGTTGGACAAGCCTGGTTGTGTCTTTTTTAGAATCTGCTAATATTTTCTTGCAATATTACATGGAATTTGATAAATGACAATATAAGTGGCTTCTCCATGCCTTTACTGTGGCCAAAAAACTAATGTTTAGCATTGGATAGACAAATGTATGGACCTGTTTGCTCAATGGATTGACACCTAATTACACCTGCCATCTATGAGTGGATTGCCTATAGATGTAGACTTTGTATGGATAACTATAGTAAGATATGGAACTCGTTTTTAAAAAGTACAGTAGATCAAAAAGAACAATACCTGGATGTGTGTATTAGAAATATATATATATGTAGTTGAATAATATTCATTTTAGTAAAGATGTTTATAATTGTAACTTAACAAACTTTGCTTTTTTCTTGTAAGCACTTTTATGTTAAGTTTAGTTTAGTTTATTGTCATTGCACTTTGTGTTCCATATTAGCATACTTGAAATATCCTTTTCTGATTGGTCCACAAATACTATAATATGATTGGTTCTTCGAGCGACGGTGATTGATCAACAATTGCCGCCCTGTGATTGGTCCACCTGAGCGGCGGGAGATTCAAAGAACCATCATTGGCCGCGAGCTGTGAGCAGCCACTATAAAATAGGCTGCCCCAGCTCCGCAGTCAGACTGATTCCAGGAACCAAATAAAGAGCTGAAAGTCATGCTGGTCTCAAGCCTCTCTTTCCCACAATCTAACACTGGCGACAAGGGTGGGATACTGAGACAAGGAGACCAGTTGAGCACGTGGCAACGAGAACCGAGCGAAGACGAAATGACTGGTACCAACTCGCCACCCACACCATTCAACCCAGCAACGGAGGACTGGGAATCATACATCGACAGATTCCTCATGTTCCT
>BHFT01071291.1:0-27155 GCA_004320025.1 Laticauda laticaudata | reverse complement strand
TCGGAAATGTCAGCAAGGTCTATGGCATCTAGGAAACAGTCAAATCGGTTTTTGTAGGACTCCCATGTTTCCGCTGTTGGTCTGAAAGGTGGGAATGCAGGGTTCAAAGGCATCTCGACTCAGCAGTGCCGGATCTGTTGAGGAAAGTTGAAATTCGCGCTCGCGAATAGTGACAGTAGCTTTTAAAGTGACATTCAGCTCGGTCGTGACTTCGGCTCTTTTTGTAGTGACTTCTCTCAGCGATTCTTTGCCGGTTGCCTCTTATATATATCCCGCCCTCACCGCCAGTGTTGTGGAGCGGCGGAATAACCCGAGGCAAACACAGAGCGAACTTCAGCTTTTTACTTTATTGAAACAATAAAGGGTTGCCACGGCTGCCGCGCGAATAAGGCAGCCAGCTGGCAGACAACAGCTGATGCCGTTTGACAGCTCCCTTTTATAGCTGGCTGTCAAATGGCATCAGCCAATAGGAACAGTCCGTGTTCCCACTGGAAACACGGACCGGAGTGAAGACTTCGGCTTTAGTCCATTGCGAATGCTACACTCCCCTTACAGATACACTTTCTAGGTTGATTTTGGAAGATAATTCAGTCAGGTTACTGCTCTAATCAGTCATATTGGAAATGGAGGATTCTGTCTATCAGGCATTTTTCCCAACCCATCATCTTAGTCCTTCCCACTCTAATAGCAGCTTTGCCATTTTGAAAACCAGATCCTGAGCAATCCAGATAGCTGAGGAGTAACAGCTGCAGAACTAGTATTTAGTAGCTAGTATCAGTCAAGGTTCACATAACATGTGGAGCAGGACCACACCAGGTAAGCTCAGAAAAAAACATTGAATTTAGATTGTCATGAAATTTCTCTGATTGTAACATAATTTGAAAGTGTCTCCAATTTCTATAACATACTAGCAGAACTACAAGATGGTTTAGTGCATTCTGCAAACTACAAATATGTACACCTGAATATAAGTCACATCCTGAAAGATGTGAGGTTTTCCCTGTTATCACACCATCCACTGTCCCTCCACTTAGAGCCGGGGTGAGATCTGTGTGTTATATAAATTGAAGGGTGACCTTGGCCAACTATTTAAACTTGTGGAGGTAGGCCATGATTGATTGGTTGCAAAAGGGGGGTGGTTCCTCTGCAGAGCAGAGTTTTTTTGGACAAATGAATGATTTAAGATGATGTGTGGATCCTGTTTTGAACACTGGATGGCATAGGGTACGGAATGTGGCAAATTTGGTGTGTGTGTGTGTGTGTGTGTGTGTGTGTGTAGGAAGAAATGTCATGATGGTGACAGGATATGAGAATATATGGCAGGCCTCTGTCTCTAGGAACAGAGAAACAGTCCCTTGTACCAGTTTCATGTTCTGACCCTAGACTTCAATTCCTGGTCAGCAGGTCTTCAGACATCTTTGCTTTCTGCTGCTGTCACTGAACAACAAATCAGCCTGTAGTAAAACTTCCCTCATCTGTGACTTACCTAATGTATACCTGTGACTTACCTGCCATGTATTAATGAGATTTGACTGGGTCCTAAGGGAGCTCCCTTCTCAGAAATTGTCTGATTTTAGGATATGGTCTTAATCAAGACCCTATTACTGCTGTCCTACAATACATATAGCTGTGAGAGGGCATGAAATAATAACTTTTCTCAAATGCTTCATAAAATGATAACATATCTCGAATACTGTATAAAATATGCAAATCAAGTATTCTTATCACTTCCTACTGAAGTTCAAGTGGGGAAGGAGACAGGTGTAAGGCATCATCTGAGAGCACATCATCTGAGAGCATACCTGTCAGCAGTCCAGGTAGAAATAGGCAAATAAAGCATAGGTAGTGTATTGAAGAGTTACAGACCTTGTTCACAGTTGATAGCATTGAAAAATGACCTTTTCAGTAACATCTAACAGTGGCACATAAGTCATAGAACCGTTTGTAATAGCAAGGAACCATGCACCAACTTTTCAAGAGGCTATATACCTCCTATTTTGGACAGTGCATCTGTCCCATTCTGCTGTCCCTTTTTTGCACATTCAAGAGCACTTGAGCATTTAATTTGCAAATTAAAAAATGTAGAACATTAGAATGACTCCATTTTCCTAGTCAGTCCTCCATTCTAGGTAGGGTATCATGGTATTAAGAGAGATATTGGGTATGAATAGAAAAAATAAAATGTTCCAGCATTAAAGTACTTTTCATGCTTTTGTCAGTTTAATTAAGAAAACATTGTATATATCTTGGTGCCAGTTTATTCAGTGCTATCCATGGATACTGAGCTTCACAGAGTCGTGTAAGCAAGAAAAGTAGGTATTTGATTTTAAATATATTTGAAAGTATAACCGAGATAATCAGTGAAAAACAAAACAAAAGAAAATTACAAGTTGTATAAAATGAAATGAAAATTTTAGAACCTTAGATTAATATGGTTATAAAGGTGATCTTTTGTCCATTTAGTGCTTCATAACCATTACTGAAATCAAATCAGTATTAATTAATAAAGACAGGTAGTACAATAAAGTTAATCAAGATGAACAATTAAAAAGGATTTTTATTTAATCTAAGAAAATCTATTCCTACTGTATCAGGCAAGATCAAGTATTTTAAACTTTATTTTAAGAGAAAGTGACATTACAGACACAGATAATTCTCCTGAACAACTTGAATATGGCAGAAAGAAGGGAGAGAGAAAATGTCCAAAAAGAGGAAGTTGGGAGGGATGTGATTAATAAAGAAAGGGTATGAGAATTTCATTGGGTATATTCATTTTTCCCCTATTGAGACCAAAGGTTTATGTTGCTAAGTGGTGGAAGCATTAATGACAGAATGATTGTCATTATATTGTCCTAGATAGCAAATGTGTAAAGGCCTGGTCCCATTGGCCGATGGATGCAAAACGTATGCATAAAGGACACAGCGGACGAGCAAAATTTCGGGGGTGGCTCCATCCGTTGTCATCCACTCCAAAAAGTGGTGAAAATTTGCATAAACAGAACAGAAAAGAACGGACGTGGGTAGTATGTAGCGGGGATGTTAAACGGATGTTCATAGGAAGCCTAGTGGATGAAAGCGGATGGAAGTGGATGACACCTCCAAAGGGGTTCCGGGGGATAATTGCAAAGTGGAAGCATAGTGGATGAAGCGGATNTCCGTTCACAAAGTTTTGCGCAGCTCAAAACTTCTTGCACAGATGAAATCGCAGTGGACGGATGCTCGATGGATAGAGCGTATGAAACATGTATGCAATGATTATACAATGGATGCATAGCGTTTTCCAACAGATGGCAAGCTTTTTTTAACGTTTTACATCCTTTTTGCATCTGTAAGTGCAGTGGGACAGGCCTCAAGCTATCTCTCACAAAAGTTTCCAATTTACTACTATTTTTAGGACTTAGCAAAAATAAAGGGTAGTGACCCACTCTATAGAAGTTTGGAAACCTTACAAGATAGATCAGGAGAAAACAACACCCCCCAATTGGAGGAACATTTTGGAAAGCACCTTTTTTCTGAGATACTTTTTTTTTTGTTGCTCTTCCTGGAAGTTAGATGTGTACTAATACAATCTGCCTTTAGTTTCCAGATAAACATCCAGCATTATCCTTTCATTCAGGATTTAATTCCTGTAAATTATCCTGCCTTAAATCTCATATGTCTTTCTGACTAAGATGATGATTGAGCATTCTATATTAAGGTTTATCACACAGTCAGCCAAGTGTTTCGATTGGACATGGCATTTTTATCCTCATATCCAGTCCTTTCTGAGGACCCAGGACAATCAGATGTTTTTTTTTCATTATAATAACAATGTTCATTATTAATTGTACTTGGTTTTACTATTTATGCTTACTTTCTATTGGATGGTACCCCAATATGTGAACCTTCACCAATTCCTTCAATTTTGGCAAGTTTAAGATGTGCAGACTTCAACTCCTCAATTCCCCATGGCATATACTGGCGAATTCTAGGAGTTGAAGTCCACACATCTTAAATTCCCAAGGTTGAAAAACACTGCTATAGATGGTGAGTAGTCTTTAAATATTTCAAATTTTAAAATATAATTGTAGAAAAGGTGCTGGAAGGACATGTAGAATAATCTGTCGGAAAGTGTCTCAGCCTTGCAGTTAAAATAAGAATCTTTCTTTCACATCTCTACTAAAGATGTTCTCTCTCTGACAACCACATTTAGAAAACAATCTTATATAAAACTTGTATGGCTCGGGTATATCATTACTAAAAAATTAAAACACCTTCAATGCAATTTCCCTTTAAATAAAACAAAAAAGGCAATAAGAAGTTTATAATTCATGATACATTTTCCCACGTACGTATCTTATTAAAATTATCTAATATACAACTCCATTTTTTGTTTTTGTTTTTGCTTTAGTTCTCTCCAGCTCTACTCATTTAATATATACTTACATTAAGAAAATTCAATGCCATTTCCATTTCCAGGTAATTATGCTCCAAATTGAGAAAAAGGGAGCATCAGAGCAACATAGCCGATCTTCTGCTTTTTCTTGTTCATTGTTTGCTGATTGCTAATTGCCAGCAACCCAGAAATTCATTTTAGAATCTGGCGGGAACCATTTTTATTCAAGCCAAGTGAATAAACAAACAAATCCAATCTCTGGGGATAAAAAGAGAGAGAGAGAGAAGAGAGAGAGAAAAGAGAGAGAGAGAGAAAGAGATTTGACTTTTCTTTCATCTTCTGATTCACCAGGGACAATAAGGGAGATTCATTAGGCCATTTGTTACTGTCACCTGCCATGATTTGAAATGAAATACTAAATGTTTCATGGACTCGGAAAAGAGGGAAGTATTTGTCTTTGTGTTGGCAATGCAAAGCCTGCCTGGCGAACCGCTCCCATACAAGAGGCCTGATGGATGAAAGGGGGAAGGGTGGTGTCTTTGGAATGATGATGGGCTAATATCATCATCTTGTCAGCTGTAATAGGCTTTTCCTCACAGAAATAATTCATAAAACCGCTACATTATATTCTGTCCCTGACAGGCCCTATCTATCCTGCAGCCCAGCAGGCTCACTACTAATAAGAAAATATGTGGTTCAGGAACCCTGAAAAATTAAACAGGTAGTTTATGAACAATTTGTTTCATGGGGATGTTTATTATGTTTATTAAATATTGAGCCTTTAATGTTTTGCCAGTACAGATGATATCATAAAAATGCTGACTTAGGCCTCAGTTGTATTCTTGGAAAGTGGCAGTTTATGGAGTTTGTAGTGCATAATGAATAGCAAAAGTAGACTGGCTTATATGTGTAAGCTGAGCATAATTTATAGAGAGCAAAGTGGAAAACATGTAGCTATTGGGGGAGGAGGATATTTCCATGCAGATGTGCTCATAAATCCACATACAAACAACATAAATATGCAAGAGAGCAAAGTGATGATGATGCTGTGAATGGATTAACTACAGGGACGGAAGTAAGCAGTGGGGTGCCACAAGGTTCGGTCTTAGGCCCAGTACTCTTCAATATCTTCATTAACGACTTAGATGAGGGAATGAAGGGGAACTTACCATTTTTGCAGATGATACTAAGCTGGCAGGAATAGCTAACACCCAAGAAGATAAGACTCAAGATCTAGATAGATCTTGACAGACTAGAACACTGGGCCATATCTAACAAAAATAAAATTCAATGTAGAGAAAAGTAAAGTCCTACACTTAGGTAAAGAAAAAAAAAAGTACACCATATAGACTGGGTGAAACCAGGCTCAATAGCAGTAACTGTGAGAGGGATCTTGAGTCTTAGTGGACAACCAGCTAAATATGAGCCAGTAGTGTGCAGCAGCAGCAAAAAGCTAATGCAATCCTAAATTGTATTAACAGAGGAGTACAGTCAAGATCAAGGGAAGTACTAATACCACTCTATAAAGCCTTAGTAAAACTGCACCTAGAGTACTGCATCCAGTTTTGGTCACCAATTATAAAAAAGATGTTGAGACTCTAGAAAAAAAGTACAGAGAAGAGCAACCAGGATGATTAGGGGACTGGAGACTAAAACATACAACAACATACAATAAAACATACAACAAACATACAACAAACCAAACTGGGCTTGGCTAGTCTAGTAAAGAGAAGGACCAGGGAAGACATGATAGTAGTCTTCTAATATTTGAGGGCTGCCACAGGGAGGAAGGGGTTAAGCTATTTTCTAAAGCACCCAAAGGCCAGACAAGGAATAATAGATGGAAACTGAACAAGGAGAGATTTAACCTGGAAATAAGGAGAAACTTTCTGACAGTGAAAACAATCAACCCAATGGAACAGAAGTTGCCCTTGGAAGTTGTGGGAGCGCCCATCACTTGAGAGACTTTCAAGAAGAGATTGGACTGCCATTTGTCAGAAATGGTGTAGGGCCTCCCGCTTGGGCGGGGGGTTGGACTAGTGACCCACAAGGTCCCTTCCAACTCTGATTATCTGTTATCTGTTAACTATGTTGGTTTGCAGCCACTGCCCAAAAATGTGTGCATGTTTTTCTCTGGTACTTTTTGGTTAAGGCATTAGGCTAGAAACTAAGTGTTCTAGTCCCGCTTGTTGGCACAAAGCCAGCTGGTTGACCCTTGGGCCATCCAGTTACTCTCAGCCCTGAAAGACATTGGCAAACCAGTTCTGATATGGAGATATCTAGGCAGTCACCAGGAGCAAAAAAAAAAAAAAACTGATTCGAAGGCACAATAAATAATATTATTTGCACAGTTTCTTGCCAGCTTTCATTGGTACATTTTTAGGTTCCTGTACTCAGATCGCAGTGGAAATTCACAGGAAAAGATGATTTTCCTCTCTTCCTAAATTGTCAGTGTTCTATATGTAAATTGGGTGTTCTATATGTAAATTGCAAACCTGATTGGTTAAATAATGTAAGCATTGGATTGGTTCACTAGGAACCAATCCAAATCAACTGAAAAAGGCGGCAAAATCAAACAGCTGCCATTGGCTGCAAGCCGGCAGGCTAGCCTGAATAAAAGGCTGCCATGGTTTCAGCCAAGGTTGTTCCGTTCACTGACTATTTTAGAATAAAGACTTTGCTGTTGGAACCCGGTCTACCTCGTGTTTTTCCGAACAAAACAGTCAGATGCCTTCCTTATCTCTAGAATGATCCTGGATGAAGCTGTTTAATATTAACAGAAATAAACTTATATTTCAGGATATAATCCAAAAGGGTTTTTTTTCCATATTAAGGCATTGTGAAACTTGTTTCCATATGTAGCAAGTTTTTATGGATCTCACTCTATTTCATCAGAAATGTGGACTAAACTCCTGAGTAAAGGCCTTTTCATGTACCTACAATTGTTGTTGGGGGCTAAAAGGGACAGGCAGAGAAAAGGACAACACTACAACTACAAAGTCTTAACTAGTCAACAGAATCCAATTTTAAACTTTTTGCATTTAAAGAAATGTGAAAATGCTGTGAGATGGCCATATTTATAGAATGTGGTGAACATTCATTTCTTTATTAAAATATTTATTACTTAATGTTCATAACATTTCTCCTTCCAAGAAGGAGAAATTCAACCAAATCATATTAAGATAACGAAAGCATACACATTGATTAAACCGACTGAAAATGCTTTTTGGAATATCTTTCACTTTTCTTTGAATTATTTCTGTTTGTAACCTGTCTTTTCATTCTCCCTACTTTTTGATTCATTGAGATGTTCCTTGCTTTTGGAAAGAAAAACCCAAGTGGTTTCTATTTCCATCAAACTGAAGAAGAATAATCAGAAAACACTTGAAGGAAAAATTTTAAAACACCAGTGGCTTAATATTACCCAAGCCTTGAGGAGGGGTTTGTAGTGGTACAACAATAGTGCAGTGATCGTATTTTGAAAACATAGAGTACCCCCCTGCATTTTTTGCCATTTCAGTAGCAATGTGTGAAGATGCAGGCACTGCCTAAAGGTTTTAAAGGTATCCTTGGTGCTCACCCCTCCTGAATGTGTAATGTCTCTGGGAATGCTGTATTCATCCTCTGCCAGTCATGTTGAACAAAGCTTGCACATTTTCCTGTTCTGATCTAAATCTGTTGCCTGTTCTGTAAATCCCTATGGCATATTGTGTAATCATATGATAAACCCTAATGTGTTTAGGGACACATGTTGTGTTGTGTCATCAATGTAAAGAACTATCATTTTCACTGGCAGGCAGTTGGAAGCAATTAATTACTCATGGATAGCGTGTACAGCTGTTGCTTATGTATGAAAACAGAACAGAAATTAGATTTAATTGGTTTATCATAATCAAGAAAGTGGCATTTATTTCACTGAAGCTTTTGTCAACTGAGCCACTTGATTCTTCTTCTATTAATTTTAGACACATTCAGCCAACATCTTCTGGTAATGAAAATTCCCCAATACAGCAAAAATTCTATGAATGATTTTCTCATTAAAAATTGTGATCTCTCCAATTGCTTACTTTTAAATTGTCATATTATCAGCTTCTGGTGGCTATATTATCCTCCAAATAGGAAACTATAAGCATTTTTTATACTGTTGACAGATGGAGAGGAAATTTAAAACTTTCCCTTGCTAATGGATGTTGAACTTGGTTATGACATTATTTAGCATTTCAATACACCCTCCTACCCCAAATTCCCAATAGGCAGGTCCTAATATTACACTGTGAAGCAATATAAAAAGAACAATCTTTTCATTAGTACTCATGTTGGCATCAAACAAATTGGAAGAATGATGTTGAGCAAGTTGTGGGAATATACTCCCATTTCCAATGTCTTATCTTCCAGAAAAATATGGCAAATAATTTAATTCAAAGTGGAAATAGTTTCTGCATTATATCTTGATACATGGATGATTTGTATTCAATCCGAAATGGGGTGGTGATGATGGTTATGTACAGAGTTAATGGGAAATTTAAAGCAGAAGAGATTCTTTATTTCAGTTCATTCTATTGTATGTTATGAAATGTTAGCTAGTGATTTGTACTGCACTGAACTCAGTTCCTAATACTAATCCATATTTAAAGCTTAATAATGATTTTTGGTCATTCAAAGTAATGTGTATAAGCCATCCAAGATCATTTTACCAATGAGATGGTGAGCATATACATTTAATACATAAATAATAAATATTATATTCAAATCAGTCATAATTAGCTAATGATATATCAGGAAACTATAACTTCCTAGATATTTTTATATCCCTTGTTTACTTATTTGTGCCTTATTTCTTTTAACCTGTTTTTTATTCTCTATTTGCATTTGTATATATATATCTTCTCCAAAAAGTTAAATTAAAAAAAAATTAAATGGGATTTAAAATCCTAACAAATGGTAAGAACATATGGTTTACTGTTTTATTTTTTATTCTTATTTTATTTTGCAACTATCTCCCTCTGGGCTGTATATTTATTAATTTGATTAGGTTTTATTTAAACCTGGACAAATTTCCCAAAATAATAATATAGTATCAGCCAATACTGCAAGATGAGAAATTAATACAGGAGAACAGAAATTAGTGACACTGGAGGTTCTTTACACAAAGCTTAAGCAGCCAACACAACCAAATCTGGGCATAATTCAAATCAGCATCTTCTGATTGCAACTGTATAGAATTTGGCAACTTTCAGAAACATCTCACTGAATTTATTTGCACACAATCTGGATGTTAGTCTTAAGACTGCCATCCTGCTGCAGTGACTATGCTTCACCAGATACCAGTGTGCTATATACAACAGCAGGAAGAACCTGGGGGGAGGAATAAAGGGGCTAGCATAAGAAGAGTCAAAATTACTCTTTGTGCCATCCTGTGAGAACCACTAGACATTCCATGGTCACATCATGAAGTGCAACCTCCGTCAGTCCACCAAGCCAGGGACCATTTCAAAACATTGTGTTTAAATGCAATTGCACAATTACAGATAATGGGGGGGGGGGGGGGAAGNGGGGGGGGGGGGGAGGAAGGCAGGTAGGGAGAGGGAAAGGTGAAACAGATGTTTTAGGTGCAAAAGTTTAGATTTGCTTCATTGTGACTACTTGGCTTTAGTAAAATGTACTTTTATGTTCATTTGAACTGCCTGGATTTCCTGATTCCTTGTACTTGACAGGAAGCCAGGTGAAATACAGAAGTGAAAAATAAAAAAAATATGTTCAAACTAATTATGTAAAAATAGCAAAAGGAAAAAGTCTTCATTTATATCATGAGTACTATTACAAATCTTATGCACCCATGAATTCTATCACTTGTGATGACTATTAGTAAAAAGTTGATGAGAAAAAAAAATCTTCATTGAATCCAAACGTTCGACTAAACTAATCTATTCTATCTTTTTGTTTTATTCAAATAAATTTCTTCTTTTCTCCCTTCCATTTTAATTCTTTTTAATGTTTATGGAATTAATTCCAATTAATTAATTAATTCTTTATTCCAATAGCAAATGCCAACTCTACCCAATGTGAAAATCTCCAGATGTGTTCGACTGCAATTTCCAGCATCCTATCAGCATATATGAAAACAGCAGTAGCAGTAACACTTAGACTTATATACCACTTCACAGTGCTTTACATCCCTTTCTAAGCAGTTTACAAAGTCACCGTATTGAGCCCAACAATCTGGGCCCCCATTTTACTGACTTCAGAAGGATGAAATCCTGAGTAACCTTGAGCCATTGAGAATCAAACTGCCAAACTGCAGGCAACCAGCAGTTAGCAGAAGTTGCCTGCAGTACTGTACTGCACCACTACGGCTCTATCAATCTACAGATATAAGTAGGATTATAGCTCAATATGCACATCACTTCCTAATGCACTGTAACATCCATATTGAAAGTTGTCTTAGAGAATATAGGCTTAGTCCAAATCAAAATCTTCATGAATTTTTATGTGCTTTCAAACTGCTAGATTGGCAGAAGCTGGGACAATTAATGGTAGCTCACTCCATTATGCAACACTAGGGATTCAAACCACTGAATTGCCGACCTTCTGATCAACAAGCTCAGCGTTTTAGCCACTGAGCCACCATATCCCCTTGAAATGCAAGTAGCCTTGTGCAAATTCTATATTATTTCTTTTTACAGTTTAGACTTTGCACATAAGAAAGGGAGATAATTCATAGATTGCTCTTGATCATTGTTGGAATTATTTTTCAAATTTCCAAAAACTGAAGGAAGTTAACTTCTCATACATTGCCTGCCAAATACTGTTACTTTACAAGCATCATTAAAATAAAGGTTGATAGATTATGAGTTAAAATGGGACCCAAGTAATTTTTCACCCAAACAGCTCAGACTAATATAATAGCATTATAGCTCTTAAAATAACTATGGATATTAGAAAGAATACATGAATAAAGACATCAAAGTGATTTGACATATAGCCGTGAAGAAAAGTAATGAAATATTTTCCACGAGAACCACAAACCTGTTAATTTTGCCTTGTTCTCTTTGTATGCCTGCTAAGAAAATGAAGCTGCAATTTTGACTGGCTGATTTTTGGCAAGAAATTGTAGTTTTAAGTTCTTCTGGTGAACTAACCTTGGTCCATTGACTCTAAGATTCAAAAGATGGTAGGCAGCATGTCACTCGGGGGAGTTTCTGTTTCATATAAACTTACAAAACCTGAGGGATTGATTCAAATCAAAATAGATTCAGTATGTGTGATTATATTTATTTGGCCCAACATAAAAAAGCAAAGTAAACAAAAGTTAAATATATCCAAAATAAATTTTAAAAAATGTGACAATACACTACAAAAAAACCATTAATAGCAGAATACTATTACCACCTCTTTTCCAGTGGTCTGCCTCAGCATGTAGAGTGGATGAGATTTATTTGGTCCAGTTATTCATTTGAATTGCAATAGTCATTTCTTAACTAAAGATTTTTCACCTTATCATTCAGTCATGTCTGATTATCAGATTCTGCCTGGAAAATTTCCTGCAGTTTTCTTGGCAAGCTTCCCCCCCCCTCCCCCCCGCCCCTGAAGTGGTTGGGCATTGTTTCCTTCTCTAGGATAAGGAAAAAATGCTTGGCCCAAGGTCACCCATTTGGTTTTGTGCCTAAGGTAGGACTAGAATTCACAACCACCCATTTTTAGCCTGATGCCTCAATTGTCTCTCTGACTAAAATTAACACAAACTAAAGGATAATTTAGTGGACAAATGGATTCTTTGTGATTTCCTCAAAAATCTCCTGAGGAGATTTTTACTCAAGGAATGCCCCTGCTGGCAAAATGGAAAAGATGCCATTTTTACTTATATGCCTGTCCACTAGATCAGAGGTCCCCAATGCCAGGTCCATGCCAGAAACAAGGTTGCACAAATAAGCAAAGCTCCATTCATGGGATGCAGGCAGCACATGGAACCACAGCCACTCCACTCCACAGAAAAGCTGCTCTACATGAAACCAGTCCCTAATGACCAAAAGGTTGGGGGCCGCTAAATCATCCTTTCTCACAAATATTTGCTTCTATGGGACTGGTACAAAGAATTATAGATAATTATAGATAATTGTTTGCTGTCAACCAGCAAGGTTTTTCTAAAATTTTTGTTGCATTAAAAATATCTACCATTTGATTGCTTACCTGTAAGAATCAAAATGAATCGTTAAAAAAATAAAATATATCAACCATGCCCACTTACTTAGGTAGGTGAGGAACACAAATGCTGACATGTCATTTTCAAACTTTTATTTTAGTAATTTGATTTGAATGCTGTTAAATTTGATAAAGACCGAACAAATGACAGATAGCCCATGGTTGGCTCGCATAAAAATGTTGATTTACTTGCCAAAATGTTGTACATTAAAAATTCCAATGTTATAAAGTGTTCATACATAGTTATTTGAAAAGAGGGATCTGAAGAACAACAAACAGCAAAATTAATGAGATACTGTCAGTGATACATTTTTTTCAGCACTATTATGTATGAAGCAAAGAAATTCAGGGAATCTTTGAAGGAACATGTATTTTAGGTGAGATACAGGAAGCTATGTTCCCTATAGGACTCACTAAGGAGGATGGAAAAGAGGCTTAACAGGTAACAGATAATCAGAGTTGGAAGGGACTTTATAGGTCATCTGATCCACCCCGCTGCCCAAGCAGGAGACCCCACACCAGTTCTGACAAATGGCAGTCCAGTCTCTTCTTGAAAGTCTCAAGTGATGGCACTCCCACAACTTCCAAGGGCAAGCTGTTCCATTGGTTGATTGTTTTCACTGTCAGTAAGTTTCTCCTTATTTACAGGTTAAATCTCTTCTTGTTCAGTTTCCATCCATTATTCCTTGTCTGGCCTACATGTACTTTAGAAAATAGCTTGAGTCCTTCCTCTCTGTGACAACCCCTCAAATATTGGAACACTGCTATCATGTCTCCCCTGGTCCTTCTCTTCACTAGACTAGACATGCCCAATTTCTGTAACTGTTCTTCATATGTTTTAATCTCTAGTGCCCTACTTCATGCCTGTTTAGACATATCAAGATATTTTATACAATATCTATTTTTATCATGAAATCCATATACATTTATATTTCAAAGAGAATTGTTTGACACCTAACACTGAATATATTTACTTGGAAAGAAACCCAGTTTAATCCATAGTTTTCATGTAATTTCATATCATAAAATTCAATTAAATTCATGTCAGTAACCAAACCTTACAACTGTTGTTCTAATCAAATTTCATTATGTAGTTATTTGGGATTGAAGAGCAGTAATAACTAAGCATAGTATATGTTTTTTTTTTAAACAGGTTACGACTTTTGATGTTTCATAACATCTCATCATGAATATCTTGAAAGGTAATAAAATATCTTTGACTTGTCCTAACTTGATAATATTGCATGGGTCAAGTTAAGACCACCTCTCTTTTAAAGTTGTTTTATGACCTTTACTTACAGCATATATTTGCTTAATTGTCAAAAAATTATCTCCAAATACTATAGGTAGTCTTTAACTTATGACCACAATTGAGCCCAATATTTATGTTGCTAAATGAGACAGTTCTTAAGTAAAATGCCCTATTTTACCACCTTTATTGACATAGTTGTTAAGTGAATCACTTCAGCTGTTAAGTTAGTAACATGGTTGTTAAGTGAATCTTACTTCCCCATCAATTTTACTTGTTAGAAGGTCGCAAATGGTGATCACATGGTCACATGCAACCAATTCAATATGAGTTGGTTGCTAGACATCTGAATTTTGATAATGTAACCAAGGGGATGCTGGTATGGTTGTGTGAAAAACAGTCATAAATCACTTTTACAGTGCCGCTGTAACTTTGAACAGTCACTAAATGAACTGTTGTAAGTTGAAGACTACCTGTACCTGTGGTTATCCCACTATAACTAGAACTACTGTGACTTTCAGGGAACACTGAGCAGTTTAGACTAGAAGAAAGCAATGTGAAAATCAGACCTTAGAACATATTTCCCAGCAGGTTAATATTTCCCAGCAATCAAAATAGATTGCAAATTAACTTCAATTCTAGTAACTCAGCTGAATTCTTCTTTTGGACTGGGCTACAAATCAATCAGCTGTCTCAGATCAAATAGGGAAACAACTGTATTATTCACAGAAGGACTTTTGATCCATGAGCTGTGGTATTAATGACAAGGTTTGCCTTTGCAGAATAAATTTGTGAAGTGGAACTGAGCTCTGGAAGGCAAACACTATTATTGTTTGAAAAGTTGTGTATACTTGGCTAACACAAAACTGGTGCTCTCTCGTCTCATAAACTGATGAAAAATCGTTTCATTGAGAATGTTTCCATAACAAAAGTCAAGGCGAAACATGGGCTGGTTTACACTCTCAATTTGCTTTATTTGCCTTATTAAAATCCAAGATAGACCAAATAAAAGCTATGCAAGCATATCTGTCATCGGCACAGCTTTTAACTTTTATTCATTTTGTGTGCTTCAGAATACACTGCAGCAGCAGCTGGCAGATAGAAGCAGGAAAACAACTGATCTCCCTGTCAACACCACCAATGCTTTAAAGCCAAGTAGGCTGTTACACAGTAACACATAAAGACTAGGGTTTTGTTTAGCCAATATCCCTGTGTGTGTGTTTTCTCCTCCTCTTTTGTTCAGAATATGCACTGCGTTAAAGCAGCCTGATTAGAACAAAGGAACAGGGATCATGGTAACAATTATGATAGGAACGAAAATGCATAATTAAAAAAATCCACCAAAATCAGGAAAATAATGCCAGGTGAAGATGAATACATGTCCGCTGGGAACAATTACATAGCAGATGCATCCAAAAATTCATTATCGACGTATAATTTGACATGCCCCTAGTAATGTAATTCATTACATTTACAAATAATTCATCACAGGTGTTGTCAACTACAATGCCCCACAGGATCTTTGTTTTATTCTCTGGGAAGAGAAGAAGTGTCCAGTTTTTAAATACATGTTAAACATTTTTAAAATATGATCCTTTTGTTTTTGGTAAATACAGAAGAGAAAAGGAAGAGTGTATGCAGAAATCATTTGTAATAGAAAATAAATGGATTTCCCACTCAGTGTAGTGAAAAAAGGGCACTCTCAAAATTATAAAAATATATGTATACATAGAGGTATTTGTTTATACCACTCTTCAATATATATTAAACCCACTGTTATATAAACTATTCCCTTTGAATATTTGATTCAAAGGATCATCCTAAGCAATTGGAGTCTTGAGTCTCCTAATTTAATATATTTGCTGATTTGAATTGTCAAAAATGTTCTAAGCCTTCATTTGAATCAGGTGCCTTCAGGTGGATTTAATGGACTTTTGCACATGTTCAGAAGTCCATTTCATTTAAATCATATTGACAGTTTGATGCTCCATGAATGAGCATTTGTATTGATTTGATAGTATATAAGAATGAAAGAATTAATAAATAAATACACAAGCTCAATTGTACAAATTGATGTTTCAGATCAGATCAAATTCATTTTCTAAATCAGACTGACTACTTGAATTAGATCAAACTGGAAACAGCTGTGTCTTTCTTGCAGCAAGATGGGCAGCAAACAAATTTAATAAATAAATACTCTACATTTAATATTTAATCTCAAATACCCAGCATGAGATGTTTTCTAGCTTTGCCTTGCCTTGCCTATCCCTAATTAGAATGGTGAGAAAGCTTTCTAGCAATTGAAATTATATGCAGATCCAGGTAACTATCAAGGTCTGAGATCATATGTAATGTTGATCATATGTAAGATCATATGTAAGATCATATGAAATGTTCTTTCTTCTCTGCACAGTACAAATTCATCCACATAACACATAAAGAACTTCCACAAACACATATAGTAAGATAAAACACTCATCACTTCTTGGACCAATTTTGTGTCTGTTATGCTTCTGCATATTCTGAGTTGGATGAAAGTTAAGAACAACTGTCCTCCTTTGTTCTCAGTTATCTCAACTTGGTAAAAGTGGACTCTCCCCGCTCTTAATTTCCAAGACAGCTTTCTCACTTTGAACATCTTAAAAAGAATTTTGAGAGAATCTGATATTTGAAACATATACTGTACCAGGGGTGGGAATGAAACTATAACCGCTGGGTGTGAGACAAACTTTTCACGTGGGCTGGGGGAAAAATTTATCCAATAATGAAAACCCTTCCAGGCTATGACAGTTGAAGGCAGGCAGGAGAAAATGAAGGTAGAGAGTAGACTATACTTGGAGTATATGTAGGAGTATAGAAATCTGATGATTAAAATGTCAAGAGCTCTGTTAACAGCTACAGGTCTTCCAGATTTTTTCAGAAAATAGATGGTAGCTCTACACAAAGAGTCAGATTCATCAAAGACATATAGCAAGAAAGAGCATGCAAGATAGAATAGTCATCTATACATATGGATCCTATGATGCCAATTCCTCTGCTTTCATTATATTTGTGCCATTCATTGGAGAGATGAATGGGGAATGAAGGATCCCTGAAAATCAAGGAAGGTGATCTGCAATGTGCTGTTGCAGGCTGTGTTGTTGTAGATTGTGCTTTCCAGGCTGACACAACTCACAAAGCGATGGTTCTATAGGGTTCACCATGCAGTTAAACCATAAGGAAGAAAAGTAATTGGTCTCCAATAAGATTTTAACAATAAATGTTTATGGCCTTTTGTGGAAATAGACTACAAATTTCTGCACTAAAAACAGAAACTGTGGGCTATTTATTCAGCTTTGTAAAAGGACCTGCAACTAGTCCTTTCTTAATTTGTGCACATAGAATAATCTACAGATACAGATAATCAGAGTTGGAAGGGACTTTGTAGGTCATCTAGTCCAACCCACCACCCAAGCGGGAGACCCTACACCATTTCTGACAAATGGCAGTTCAATCTCTTCTTGAAAGTCTCAAGTGATGGCGCTCCCACAACTTCCAAGGGCAACTTCTGTTCCATTGGTTGATTGTTCTCACCGTCAGAAAGTTTCTCCTTGTTTCCAGGTTAAATCTCTCCTTGTTCAGTTTCTATCCATTATTAATCTAGCAATTGGCACAGACTAATTCAATTATTTTTCTGTGTATTAAACTAACTTACCAGAAAACATATATTATTTCTCCTGCTACTCTTCTATCATACTTTATTCATATCTAGAATAGGATCTTCATTAGAATTCAGCAAGTGCTGTCAACATTTCGAATACTGTGTTTTAAATAAATACATTAACAAACTTAAATGGAGGGAAACTAACATTATGGTTTTATTATAGGTATTACAATTATTACCAAACTCTTGTTCCCTTTAACTCATCATTTATAACAAAGCTATTATTAAATTTGCATATTTTATTATATACTGTAACAACTTGAGGGCAATGTGTCAGTAAGCATCAAATTTGTACATGATTTGAGTTAAAAATTGATTCTCGGCATATCTCCAGTAATTTAACAGCAGTGTTTATTATATATATTGTCTGATCTTTATTCTCTCTCTGTCTGACTCCTTCTTAAAGTTGTCTTCCAATTAAGGATGAGGTGAACTTTTCTTGTCATTCGATAAGTCAGTGTAGCCACAGGACATTTGAAATTAAGCTTACATTTGCCTACTATACATAAATACCAGAAAGGGTTATAAAGGCCAATGTTTGGACAAATTTAGATGGTGGGAAATAAGCCAATCTGCTTGCTAAATCTAATATGCAATTTCACATAGGTTAAGGGTTTCTTTCCAGAGATTTAGGATACACACATATAAAAGTAACCACTGTTTTTTAAAAGAAAAGTAGAGAGATATAAAAAGTGTACCTTCCAACTTTCCAAGCTGCTAAATAATATTTAACTTTCATCTTCTATCAACATCCTGTCAGTGTTTCCTGCAAAGGTATTTTTCTGCATGTGAAAAGAAAAAAGAAAAAAAAATGATATCATTATCCAAGTTTGCCAATTGACTTGGGTCAGATATTTTTGTACTCAAGGATGAAAGAAATTTTCTCTCATCTTTTGTAAGTTTTTAAACCATTGCAATTTACTGGACATACAATTATATCTAAAGGTTTATTTTCTTTCATAGACAGTGTCAACTGGAATAGATTTTTACAACTTCTTAATTAAAGTTACAATGCATAAATTGATACATTCCTTGGAAATCAATTTTTTTAACCACTGGCATAACTTCAGGTAATTAGTTCAGCAATATGTTTCTGTGGAACATATATGCATGGTTCAGCAATTTTGCAACTTTTCAGTGCTTTTGTTGTTAAAATTGTGCCTTTGTGTTGGGTAGATATCAATACTCAACCCCCATACCTCTCTTTTTCATAACTGTATAGAGAGAGTAGAAAATTTGTGAGAGGAAAAGATCTGTAAGTCGATGGTTTGTGGGTCTCAGCATCCCCAAGATCTATATCTGGTTTGTCTGTTGCAATTGATATGTTGCTTACAAATAATTGTAGCTTTGTTAAGCTTTGTTAAATAATATACCTGCTCAAAAAAACCCCTAAAAATTAATACAACATAGGCAAGGCCTAATAACAGAGACTTCTTATTCATCAAAACATCAACTAAACAAGGGTCTTTTGAAGAGTGGGTTACCAAAGCTGTTCAAACAAACCCATTTTAACAAGTTTCCTAAATGCTGGGAGGATTGATACTGACCTTGGATAAAATATTGTCCCAAAGGACAGGAGTACAACAGAAAATACATGCTTTGTGATCCTAAATGACAATTTTTTTTTCTCTGCTAGATGTTAATTTGGTAAGCAACCCTTTTTCCTGAATTCCTAACACTTTCTGTCAAACCCAACTATAGCCACCCACTCACCAGACAGCAGTTAATAAAACATAATTATAATAGTATCATTAATCCAGGTTTTGTTTCTTGTACCTGCCACATTGGGAAGTCTTTGGGAAGGAATGTCTTTGAAATGGAAGAATTAAATCTTTCTCTCTTCAGTTGTAATCTCAGTCCATACCACAGGCCCAGGGATGTACTTTATGTTAAAGAAAAAGAAAAAGGATTGCCATATGCTATTAATTAATGTATAAGAGGATGAGAGGCAGGTATTTTGGTCTATATATCAGACAAATGACCCATTGGGATACCCATATCAAAATAACTTATGTCTGGCCAGAACTTGAAAATAACATTTAAAGTAGCACAGTATTTAAACAATATGATTTGGTTGAGATCTGCATATGTGGGACTGATTGGGGTAGATTGCAAGGGTGACTCTGAAATATAATGTAATTATATTTTATCCATATCTTAAATTATTGTACATTATTACAATTTTATTTTGGATTGTATTTTATTATTATTTCATCTTAATTCGTATTTTGTCTAGATTCCATTTTAAATTGTATTTTATCAAATTCCATTTTAAATATTATTTTATCAAATTTCATTTTGAATTGCTTTTATTAAATTTTAGTAATAAATTGTTGTTGGAACTTTGTATTTTGATATGGCCCAAGGGCTAATCAATACTTCTTCTTCTTCTTCTTCTTCTTCTTCTTCTTCTTCTTCTTCTTCTTCTTCTTCTTCTTCTTCTTCTTCTTCTTCTTCTTCTTCTTCTTCTTCTTCTTCTTATTATTATTATTATTATTATTATTATTATTATTATTATTATTATTGCAATTTGTGAATTAGTATGTATAGCGGTTGGAGTATTGGTCTACTTTAATTTTCTTTTCAAATTTCTCCTCACAGGGTTGCTGTTGTAGGCATAAAAATGGAAAAATATCTCCATTTTTGGAGTTATATTGTTTTTTATCTTTTGGATAAAAACAACATAGATCTAATAAATAAATAGCAGTTTGGCCTTAAAAATCCTAAAGTGCTTATAGTACCGAATTTTGTGCTCTCCAAACCTTCGTGGTTTTCAGCTAATGCTCTGGTAAATTTACCAGATTACCAGATTACTCAATTTAATTTTTTTTAAAAAAGTTGCTAGAACTTCAGAATACTCATTGGATGATTGTTCTATTACTTACTTGATATTGTGGTGGTCAAGAGGAATAGGCAAATATATCTCTCTAAAAGAAAGCTTTATTAGGTAACTCCTCCCACTGGGCTTTTCATAGTGGAAGATCTAGTCCACCAAGAAAGCTTAAGAATGAGGAAAAGAAATCTACAGTATACCTAAAAATCATTATTGGCAATGCCAGTTCCTGCCACCACCATTACAAACTCCAAAACTTCAAAAATTATAACTCTAAAGGAATTCTCTTACATCCTGGATGTAAAAGAAAAGAAACTAGAAAATTCTTTTGCCAAGATGGAATTTTTATAGAAATTCCACAGCATAAATCAATACCACTTCTTCCAAACTATGTCACCTGTCCCAAAGAAATTTAGAACTCTACCCATCCTTTGCAGCTATCACATGGTTCAGAGAGATTCCTTCATCCCTTCTCCATTAATAAGCACCTGATTTTTTTTGCCCACCTATGGATTGCCTATAGTCTACCAGCAGAAACATTTCAGGCTGCTCACTTCAGTGGTCCACATGGCAGAGATAGAAAGCCGGCTCTTCAGTTTCATAGGCGTGGAAGACAGAACCTGACAATGTCCATCCTTTAGAGGTAGGAACAGGTGCACATTGATTTGGGGCTGGCAGATGTTCCCATGCTATCTTCCTCAATCTATTCATGAAAATGAGCAGAGCTGTTCACAGGTGCAAACAACTCTGTTTCTCACTAGAAGAATGAAATGATGGTTACATTTTCTGGGACAAAGTTATTATCATGCATATGGGATTGCATAAATGGCATAACACCTAAAAGGTATAGGTAAGCATAAGCATATGGAATGTTCTATTTTGAAAATGTGATTTTGAGAGTACAAGCATTTTAGCAGGATTGCTGAGGAAACAGGGAAGAAAGAGCTGATCTACAGTTATAATTAGAATGTTGATGGGGGCTTATATAGCCAAGAACATTCCAGAATGTCCCTCAAAGTAGAACTCAGAGAAGATGGTAAATAGCTTGCAGACATTTGTAGTGAAAATGACCAGCAATTTAATATTTAATTTGTTTTTCTTTAGCTAAGTAAATTTTATTTTATTTTCATTGTGGCTCAGCTATTCAGCTTTGAAAACTGGGACAGAGTTAAAAGTTGCCTTTCTATAGGATAGAGAGAAACTGTCCCAAACAAAACAGAAATTAGGTTTTCATTTTGTAAGAAGGTCAATATTTTACAGTCTATAAATGGCTTTGTGGCTATCTTAGCTCGCAAGGTGATACTGAAGGTTGATTTTTTGCTTTGCAGATATCAGCCCCTGAGTTTAACCAAGGCATATGCTATATATATAAATTCAGCAAGTCATTATAGAACAACTTTCATTTTCAGTTTTTTTGTAATGACATTTCAAATTATGAAACTATGTTGCTCTACCAATACATACTGTACTGTAAAGTATAGGACCAATATTACTAAGGATCTGAGATACTGTACTCCCTGAAGTTTTAATAAAAAAATATCTAAAAAGGTTTTAAAAATATTTTGTCATTATAAATGACTTTCTGCCGAAATCAAAATTCAAGAGGCTTTGATAAGGAATGGTAGCAACACTTCCATGTTCCATGGGAAAATTTAGTTGTTAAACTGAGAATTGAGCATCATTTGGATTTTCAGAATTGCTACAGGTAAAACTTCTGAAAGCTAGACCTTTCAGCAGGTGGGGAATCTATAATTCTCCAGAACATCCCTCCTCACTGACTATCCTAGTTGGGTTGCTGGGAGCAGTTCATCAACATCTGATGGGATTCAGACTGCCTATTCTGGTTCAATCACAACAAGCCAAAATTACTAGGGAAAATGGGAAGGCCATAAATATTGTTAATTAAATAAGAAAAATGAAGAGGAAACTGAAGCATGTTTGTTTGAATGGACAAACAAACATAAATCTAAAGAAATATCTTTGGGGAGGTGAGGGTGAACATTCTCCTGAAAAGTAATCGAGAATTGCAACTAAATAAATAACCATCTACACTCTGTCATTTTGGAATTGACTGTGTATAGATGAATACATAGATGTATTGTAGAAGTATAAACTATTTTTTATTTTGGGTCACATATAACTCTCAATTGCTATTACATATTACCATCATTAAAAGCAATCCCAATGTGGGTTATAGTTTATTAACAAGAACCAGCCAACAATAAATTATTTTATCTCTTTTGGAGCCAATTGTACTGAAAGAATGAAATCAGGTGTACACTGGACAAGAAACTGTTACTGCTAATTCATAATTTGCATGAGTTTGTATTCACAGAGATGATAACATTTCATCTATACAATTCAGGCCCATGCGTTCTAGTTTCACCATAGGCACAAAGCCAGTGGGGTGACCTTGGGCCACTCACTTTCTTTCTTTCCTAGGAAGGAAGCAATGGCAAATCACTTCTGAAAAACCTTGCCCAAAAACCTGCAGGAACTTCTCCAGACAGTCTTTGAGAATTGGACCTGATTCAATTAAAAGACAGAATCCTATGAAATTTACTTCTAACAAAATACTGTACTTGTTATGAATCATTTTACAAGTTATGAATGAAATAGCTGTTCATATTATCAAAAGACAAAAATTCAAGGTGATACAAATGACTATACCAAGTAATCCACAAATCCTTCTGTAAAAGAAGAAAAAAATGAAAGCGTTGGAACTGTTGACACTAAATAGTTAGATTCAAGTGTTATCAGATTCCGATAATTTCAACAACTTTCAGCAATCTGAGTATTAAAAGTTTTTAAAGAGATCAAAGAAACACCTCCCCTTTTGATACTTCACTGGAACAAAAAGAGAAGCAATTCCTTAAATATATATATAACACTGCATTGAAATCAATTGTAAAGAAAAGCAGCTCTGATTTTACAAACAGTATCTTTTAACTTTTTTATCAACTAGTCTACAAAATACATAATTTAAAGTTGCTGCATTCCATTTACTATACAATTATGTTATATTATTTTACATGGTGCCATGATACCATGAAAACATACTTTTTATATGCCTAAGCAATTTACCTTCTGTAACTATTTGCATAAAATAAATTTTTAAAATCACATCTTTTTAAAGCTGTCATGCAGAGACACAAAAGTATTTCCTGCTATTATAAATATGCTACTACTGCTATGAAAGGAGTAAATGAATTTTTAGTTGGTTGATTCAATTTAAGTAAAATGAATTAATATCCTTATGGAAATGGACTTATTTAAGTATAAATCACAATCCATTGAATATATCTCCTAGTTTGTCCTAAATCCAAGAGTTGCTAACAGATTTATTTGTTTATTAAACAAGCAAGCAAAACCACTTGTTAAGGACCATCACATGGTATAACAAATGATTTTAATAATGTATAGCATCAACTTTCACTCTGTTTTATGAGATCCCTTTTTGATTGCCATAGTGGACAAGGCATATAATATTAAATTATTCCTCTCTGAGTGCCTAATGGATTATGCCAATTTTCAGTGGGCTCTGGGGAGTTTCACAAGCATCTGGGGCAATTCAGTTGAGACCTTGGTCAGCCAATGGATTAAAGGGACATCTGGGGTGGGGGACTGAGTTGTTCAGAGTAGCCTATCTCTATTCACAAATCCATTGATATCACTCAATTTACTGAAGATTTTAGGAGATAAAGTGACATAAGACATGCCTAGAGTACCACAGGAGGGAAACATGTCTTAAGATTAACCAGGCACTGATACTAAAAAGTATGTCTGCTGAGTTGTTGCTTAACAGACTTTTTAAGTTGAATAGTTTTCGTTTATAGAAGGCCATGGCCATTTTAAAGTCTATTTATTTTATTATTGTGAAAAATTTTCTACTTGGCAGATAAACCCATTTAGTTCTGAGATGAAACAGACACTAGCTGGGCAGTGCCAGTGAAAATTATTGGACCCTCAACTTGTGAATGATCTGGGATAATTTTGACAAGGCATGCTTAAAGACTGTATTTCCCAAATTTATTCAGTATGTGACATGTGCCACCAGGGGAAACATCACACTTGATCATGTGTATTCTAATGTAAAGCATGCATATAAAGTGTCCCTTCCACATCTGGGACTTTCAGATAATATCACTATTTCCTTTATACCAGCATACACCCCCTCAGAAGGAAACTAAGCCTGAAATCAAACTCATCAAGATCTGCCAGGGGGAGCACCTGATCAGTTGCAGGATTGTTTCAAATATTAATTGGAATTATTTGAACAAGAGGATTGAGGAATATACAAAAACGTTACTGTTTTACATCTGACCTGTGTGAATATGGTTATTGTGAATAAGCACATCCTGATTTTTCCAAACCAGAAACCCTGATGAACAAGGACGGGCAATTACTTCTCAGACACATGATATGACATTTGGGTCTGAGGACAGGTTTGGTATAAAAAGCAGAGTGGAACTGAGGCGGGGCAACAAGGAGGCAGAAAAGGACTATAAAAGGGAAGATTGAGGGACTACTTCACAAATAATGATCCACAACGGGCTTGGCAGGAATTAAACACATCACTAATTACAGGGCAGCAACCCAATATCGATCAATAAGGACACATCACTGGCAGAAGAATTGAACTGCTTCTTTTCCTGATTTGAACTAATAGGTCTTCGAACACACTGCCCTCTATAAACCTCGACAAACCACCAGTACTGTTCACGTACAAGAGTATGATGTGAGCAGTGCTCAGAGCAGTGAATGTGAAAAAGGCTGGTGGCCCTCATGGGGTACTGGGAAAGTACTTAAAGCATGTGCTGACCAGCTCGCAGGTGTGTTTACAAATATTTGAACCTTTTTCTCACACAAGCCATTGTTCTCACTTGCCTAAAAACTTCCATATTATTCCAGTTCCAAAAGCCTCTCCTGATACACTTTAAATGACTATAGACCAGTAGCTCTCACACCCATAATTATGAATGTTTTAAGAGACTGATCTTAAAATATATTACATGATTGCCTCCCATCAACCCTTGACCCATACCAGTATGCCTATCAGAATAACAGATCCACAGAGAATGCTACTGTCATGGCTCTCACATTGCCACCGAACCATCTGGAGCATAGTGGAGCTATGTAAGGATGCTTTTCATTGATTACAACTCAGCTTTTAATCCCATCATTTCAGATATACTGATTAAGAAGTTGCTAGAAATGGGCCTTCCTCTCACATCTGCTGTTGGATAAAGGACTTTCTTACTAACAGACCCAAACTGTTAGAATTGGCAGCTATTTTCTCTCCATCTTGCTCTCAGCACTGCTCTCCATAGGGTTTGTGCTGAGCCCCCTTTTGTATTCACTCTACACCTACGACTGCACTCCCTCTTGTCCCACTAACTCTATAGTAAATTTACAGATGACCCCATTGTGGGACTCATAACAGGAGAAGATGAGACGGCTATAGGTCAGAGGTTCTCAGACTGGTCTTGTGGTGCAAGAGTCATAACCTCACCCTGAACATCAAAAAGACAAAAGAATTTATTATAGACCTCAGACTATGCAAAGCAGAGCCTCTCCCACTATATATCAATGGAGATTATGTGGAAAGAGTTCACAGTTTTCTAGGAACTCATATTTCCAACAACCTTACTTGGTCGGTCCATACTATGGCCATTGCAAAGAAGGCCCAACAGCACCTGCACTTTCTGAGGCTACTGAAAAAGAGTGGTGAGAAGTTGTTGGTTACTTTTTACCGTTCTACCACTGAGAGCATTTTAGCATACTGTGTAATGGTGTGGTATGCTGGATGCTCTGTAATGGATAAGAAGATCCTCCAGAGAGTTATAAACACAGCACAGGAAATCATCAGTTGCTCTCTTTCTTCTTTGGAAGAGATTGTGAAGACCTGACTCTTCACTAGACCACTAAAAATCTCCACAGACCGTTCTCATCCTGGTCATTCATATTTTGAACTGTTACCATCAGGGAGACACTATAGGTGTCTTAAGATGAGGTCTAATAGAATGAGAAACAGTTTCTTTTCCAAGGCAATAATTGTCTTGAATCAAACAATGCATATATAATTTAATCCTATGTATATAGTGGCATTTTTAAGCTATCTAACTTACTATATGTTTTAGATAGGTTTTAGATAAGGTTGTTTTTATTATTATTATTATTATTATTATTATTATTATTATTATTATTATTATTATTATTACTGTTTTTGTTGTTGTTCTTATTATTGCTATTATTATACACAAAAATGACAGTGTACACAGCAAACGAGATAACCATGCAGGGTTTTGTATCACAAATCACTAGTCGAACACTTCCTCAGTGTTTAGGACTGTGTGATGTATCGGTGGATTATGTGAGCAGATCCCAGTTAGGTGGCATTCTGCAGCTGACCATTGGTGATTTTGTCAGCGCCAATTGTTTTCAAGTGCTTGCCTAGGTTTTAGGCACAGCACCCAGTGTGCTGATTAGCACTGGAACCACCTGCACTGATTTATGCGAGTCTCTGCAGTTCGATTATCAAGTCCTGATGTCTGGTGACTTTTTCAAGTTGTTTCTCATTGATTCTGATTCTGATTCTCATTGACCTGTCACCAGGTATGGCAATGTCAACAATCCACACTTTTTTCTTCTCCACAATTGTGATATCTGGGGTATTGTGTTCCAAAACTTTGTCAGTCTGTGTTCGGAAGTCCCACAGTAGATTTGCATACTCATTTTCAACCACTTTTTCAGGCTTATGATCCCACCAGTTCTTTGCTACAGGCAGATGGTAGTT
>BHFT01071290.1:0-10337 GCA_004320025.1 Laticauda laticaudata | reverse complement strand
GAAAAAAACTCCAGAGAAGTTCCTGAGACAGGAAGTCTAGTCCTGCCAAGAATGTAATAAGAGTTAACGGAGAAGCATTTTCTGTAAGCAACACCAGAATGTTCCCTTCCTGCCTTCCTTACAGGATTAGGCCAGTAATTTCTTCTAACAATCGGTTCTCTAAACTGCTTAGAATGGTAACAACTGGTTCTAGCGAATAGGTGCAAATTGGTAGAATCCCACCCCTGATTGTGATAGACTGTCAAATGCTGAAATATGAAATGACTATGTTAGACTTTGCAACATTAAGTTAGATGATGTAGGCTGTAATCCAGAAGAGTTTATGTTAACAAATTATGTTAATTTTTATGAAGCTACAAAACATCTTTGAAGTGTTTGCCCTATAAGTGAGTTTTCCTTTTGAAATATTGCTTATGGACTTACGTTGATATCATATTGTTGACTACATATTCAATAATACACACACTTACAAATAAAAGAACCATAAATAAGCTATTTATCCATCCACCCACCCACCCACTCACTCACTTATTCCTAAGGTTGTTTTCTAGTTCTTCCCAAGTGGATGAAGATGTAGAATTTTTTGGATTATATAGGGAACTGAAAGAGACACTTTAATATTATCCTTTTATTAATGTAGTTTGTGATCCGCCAGTTTTTCGTGAATCCTCCTATTGCAGTTGCCCAAAGTAGCAAAATTTGAACCACAGAATCCATAACTTTACTGTCAGTTAGTTTTTAATCAACCTTTAGCTTGCACATAAATGACTAAACTAAATGAGAAATAATTGTGTACAGTAGTAGGTAGTCTGGAGACAGGAGGAGTGACCAGGGCAACGTTTACAATTATTACTGTGTTCTTGAAATAGCCAAATTCAATTGTATGTCTTAACAACATCATAGTCAGAGTAATTAACCCAGTGAAGCAAGCTGTTAATTGATACCTTTGTGAGTTTACGTAATACCAGAAGTTCAATAATGTTTAGTGCCAGGGTCATTTAAATTATCTGGCATGATGCAATTTATTAAGCATTGGTTTTTTTTAAATGGTAAGCTATAATAGATGCATAAACACATTCTGAATTCATGATGCTCAGTTTAACAGACACTATCAGAAATATTTTTGGCTTGCAATTTTTTGGCAATGTTGCAAACTTTTTTTCTTCAAAAAAAAAAAAGGATAATATTCAAATGCCCCTTTCACTTCCCTATACTTTGAAAAATATCCTTGTTGGAAAAAAAAATCCAACTGCATGCAGTCACTTTCTCCCATCTCTAAAGATATGGCTACTGACCCTAATGTTGCCCCAAACAAGTAAACATTTGTTTTGCCTGTAATATTTAATAAGTGCAGGACTACAAAAAATGCATTAAGCATCTTTGAGACTTACAACAACCTACTTTTCCTTAAAATAAACACAAACATATATGGTTTTAAAAGTTCCCAAACATTTTGTCCTACTGATTTCAGTGACCAGATGATATCATGGATTACAAAGCCTTTCATCTAGGTAAAGTGAAAGAGGCCTGGAGGCCCAAATCAGTTCCCGATCGACTTTTCTATTAAATATAAAAGTAATCTGTGATATTAAATAAATCCATGGTTGAATAAAAGTTTTTGGTGCAGCAAAAACAAATTAAATTCTGAAAAGCGAAAGAATTGATTTCATCAAAGGTCCGACTTGAGCTATATTGAGTATGAGAACACCAACTGGTTACTGAGAAAGAATATGATGTTTTCATTGAAATTATTGTATCAAATAATTACAATTTTATCCAATTGGGAAGATCTAGAAAATATTAAATCTTAGGAATTAGTTGATGGATGGATTGAGGGAGAAATACAGTGGATATAGAAAGTG
Source organism: Laticauda laticaudata (assembly GCA_004320025.1). Classification (NCBI taxonomy): domain Eukaryota; kingdom Metazoa; phylum Chordata; class Lepidosauria; order Squamata; family Elapidae; genus Laticauda; species Laticauda laticaudata. The sequence goes on along the minus strand of BHFT01071290.1, from coordinate 8,475 downwards.
TATACATGTCTGTTAAAATGCAGGTTTTTGTAATGTAAAAAAAATCAGAAAAAGATAAATTGCTTCAAATTTCTTTCCACTTTAAATATACCAAAGTTTTGTCTTCAACATCTTCATAAATGATTTACATGAGGCGGATAGAAAGGAAACTCATCAAATTTTCAAACAATATCAAACTGCAATAGCCAACACTTTCAATGATGAACTCAAGATTCAGAACAACCTTGACAGATCTTGACTGGGATGTATCCAACAAAATTCAGTTCAATGGTGCGAAAAGTAAAATCCATCATCATCATCTCCTTTTATCGATCCCATAATCCCTTGCAGGGTAGAGTCTGGGCAACTGAATGGAGCTGAGTGTTTACAGGCCAGATGCCCTTCCTGTCACCAATGTGGAGTTATATTCAGGGGTGGGATTCTACCGGTTGGCACCTCTCCGCTAGAACCAGTTGTTAACATTCTAAGCAGTTTGGANCACTGAAAAAAGTGACTTATGACCATTTTTCACACTTACAACTGTTGCAGCATCCCCACAGTCATGAGAAGCCAGGCAAAGAGATGCATGCCTCAATGTGAGTTATATTGAGTTGGCCATGTCCAGCCAATAACATGACCTCCAAGCCACACCCACCAACCAAGCCTCGCCCACAGAACTAGTTGTTAAATCCCACCCCTACCTTTCTCTCAGATATGAACCAACACTATTAGCTTAAAAAACTCAGGAATTACTAATTTATGACACTAAAAACAATATCAGTACTATCTTATTTATATCATCCAAAATGCTTTAAAATAGCTGCCAGATTCAGTATAATCGTGGTGGCTTTGATATCATTACTATTTTAATGGCAATAGACATCTGATTGCCCTCTGAACACACAGGGTCTTTGTAAATGGCTGAAAATGAGTACCACTATATCTACTTAAAATATGGTCTACAGTAAAACTTTGAATTCATAACAACTCAATGATGCATCACATGTTATAAATTCATTGCCATGCAAATCTAAGAAGATTGTTTTTGTGGTTTCTAACACATGTTCTTGTCCCAGTGAATCTAATCAGTGCTATCAGATTAGAATATCTGTCCTAAAATGTATCTCCCTTTTAACATTCATGAGGAATAACACAGTATTTACTCTTGTCAGTGGTACTGTCTCATAATTGCTTACAAGCCCAGCAGTTAAATATTCATGGTAAGGAAAGAAGCTCATTAGTGCTTTCCTTTAAATACTAATACATTCGTGTTCAAACAATTATATCACATAATTGTGCCATATCACAGCAAGACTCTCAAGCCAGTAATTACATAATCACCCAATGTTTCATGTAACTTTTAAATCTCTGGAATAACACCAAAGTATCTGAATGGTACTACATGCATACCATGATATCTGCAAACAGACGTGCACATATACAGCCAAAACTTATTTTAAAAACATGTAATAATTATATCAGTGCCTTCTTTGAATTCAAAGCAATTTGATTCAGTAATGGTCATTATCCTGATAGTGAGCAAGTAACAGTTGCTTTTACATTCATCCTTTCAGCCTATAACTCTATGACATGGAAATGCAACAGCCTGCATGAAAAAGAAAATTTGATCCATGCATTGTATGAGCCATGGTTGATCAAGCATGCCCAGGAGCAAACTCTGAAAATTCCTACTGAATCCTAACCTATTAATAAAGTAGCAATAGCACTTAGACTTATATACCACTTTATAGTACTTTATAGCCCTCTCTAGTGGTTTTACAGAGTCAGCATATTGCCCCCAACAATCTGGGTCCTCATTTTAACCACCTCGGAAGAATGGAAGGCTGAGTCAACCTTGAGCCTGGTGGGATTTGAACTGCCAAATTGCATGCAGTTGAGAATCAGCAGAAGTGGCCTGCAGTACAGCACTCTAACCCTGCATCATTCTCACCACTGCGCCACTGAATAAGATAGTTTATCTGAAAAAAGGCATTATTTCCAATTTGCAAACAGTTTTCTATCTCACTTATCTGAGATTAGATAAAGATCTTAGACATACCTTCCATCCAAAAATCTTTAGCAGAGTGAATGAAATAATTAGTTGTTCCTGTGCATGGATAAAGAAATTCTTTACAGTGCATATGCATCATGGTACACATTAATTATCTATTCAAATGTTGAGTGGCTTTGGAAAGATTTAAGACATGAAAGGCATAAGACATAATGCAGCATAAGATCATTGCTTGGAATGGCATATTGGATATATTGCTTGACTGTTTCAAGGGAAGAAATCATTCTAACATGGTTGGAAAAAATGATAAAGCAACATATAGATTTGAAACCTGAATATTATAGCAAAGAAGAAATATATTTAATTATTCATGTATTAATAGCATCTAGGATTGTATTTGCTCAAAATTGGAAAAGGGATAAAATTCCAGCAGAGGGAAAAGTGATTGAAAAAATATTTGTATGTGCAGAGATGAATAGATTAACACTGGCAATTAAATAAAAAAGAAATGAAACTGAATATTGCATGGTATGGGGTCTATTTTATCAATGGTTGGAAAATAAAACAAGTTAAAATGGAGTAGATGTAGAGAAATAAATTAACATTGCTATAAAGATAATAGATTTTAGAGACAATGGTTATAAAGATAAGTACTAATTATAATTGTTAACACAAAACATATGTACCCAGTCTGCACACTGTTTAAATGAAAGATGGATTTATTGTAAATATAAAATAAAAAACATTACCAAAAAAAATAATAGGCAGCTATAAGATAGAAATATTATTTATCTTTCTATTCCATAGCTGATTATTATTATTATTACTATCATCATCATCATCATCATCATCATCATCATTATTATTATTATTATTTAATATTAATAATGTTAATAATGACTTTAGATATGTATTTAAGTTGCAATTAGGACCACACAGTTTAGGATAAATCTAGACCACACTGCGGTTGCAAGGATTCTAATATTATTTCTTTCAACCAGTGATTAAAATGAAACAAAAAAACATTTTAGAACATTTCTGATTGCTGTCAAGGAAATTTATCTTTCTGCAGTATATTTTTGTATTTGGCTTTGCAAATGATAAGAATATTCCCCAACATAAACTTCATGATTATAATGACCAATTTGATTTTATTACACTTAAAGAGTGGTTAAAATGTTATATTAAGTTACAGCCTGCTTAATAGTGATTAATTGTGATTACAACCTATTCATAGGCCTACGGAAAGCTTATAAGAAGTTTTAGTAAAAATATTCCTTGGAGCAGATTTAAATGATAAAGCAGAGACTTGCTTTGAAGCGTCAAATTGAATTAAGTAGCTTTAAGGTACTTGAAAGCTTTCAAAATTCTTCAAAGACTTTTGACTTAGATACTTGCAATATTCCAAAAAATGATGTACAATATTCCAAATATGAACACATACAAAGATGTGTGTTTGATTGTAGGATGGATTCTCTGACATTGTCAGGATATATGGTTTTTTTTTTCTCATGCTGACTGATACACTATTAATTTATTCCAAGAAGATCAAACAAATGTGGAAAGAGTGTATTGACTTTGTGTACCATAGGATGTGACATTCTCTGGGATCTAACATTTTAGAGAATATTCTCTACTTAGAAGAACCTGTTATGCAGAAAATGAAGTCAGATTAGTGCTTAGTAATTACTAATTCATAAGGATACAGGAATAAATAAAATGTCAGTTCAAGAAAAAGGAGAGTGTGAGAACGGAGTGTGAGTGTGTTCTACAGGATGGAAGGAGTCTAAAGAAGACTTTAATGTTGAGAATATTGGAAGATGTTTAGAAAAAGCAAATTAATTTGAAAATCTTGAGTGGCTTATAAGTGTTTGTTAAATTTCCTAACCAAAACAAGAGATTATTCTCTGTTCTTTTTATTGATTCACATATGTTTTATGAGGACCATCACAAAGATTTATTTTCCAAAACACCTGAAGACAAGATGAGAAACAATGGATGAAAATTAATCAGAGAGAAGCAATCTAGAACTAAGGAGAAATTTCCTAACAATGAAAACAATTAACCGATTGAACAGCTTGCCTTCAGAAGTTGTGGGTGTTCCATCGCTGCAGGTTTTTAATAAGAGACTGAAAAGCCACTTGTCTAGAATGGAATAGGCTGTCCTGCTTGAAGAGAAGATTAGACTAGAAGACCTCCAAGGAGAGACTTCCAGCTCTGTGATCATATCATAACATATCCTGTTATGCTCTGCCCTTGGTAATCCACAGTTAATGTTGGCAGAACTTTTGAGAAGAATCTCTAAAGTCTCAACTGACTTCTAGGTTCTTCCTAAGGGAAAAATATCAACAATCTAAAATATCATCAAACTTTGTGATTGGAGGTAACTGATCAATGATAAGGCAGTCCACAATGTTCATTTTACTTAGGCTTGATTTGATGCGGATGCCAAATTTGGGATACATCCAGTCATCTGGATTAATTAGCATAGGAATTTAGGTTGGATGGCTTTGATAGCAACAGAATTTATGCCTGGCATTAACTGGCTCGAGCAGAAGTTCTGTGCTGATGTGTTGGCTTCAAAGAATTTCATTATGGCATCATGACTGCTTTACAGACAGTGCAGTGCTATAGAGAAAGACAAGGTGGTGCATTTATTTGGGGATAATGGGAAATATCAAGACTTACTTTTAATCCCAAAAGTCCCCACAATATCTATTTATGTCAATTAATTCCTCGTTCTAGAAGGATGACCTTTTATCCATCCCATGTTTCACTTATTTTATTAGACAATATAATTAAAACAAAAGAGAAGATGGCAAAGCATCTTTCTTTCAGAATAATGGACAGTTAAATCGTACAAAACAGCTGATGTCAACAGCAATAGCACTTAGACTTATATGCAGCTTCATTTACAGCACTCTCTAAGCAGTGTACAGAGTCAGCATATTGCCCACAACAATCTAGGTCCTCATTTAACAACCTTGGAAGGCTGAGTCAACCTTCATCCATTCAGAATCAAACTCCTGGAGTGAGCAGTGAGTTAGACTGCACTACTGCATTCTAACCATTGCACCATCATGTATCTCTGATGTTAAAGTTAGATCACACTTCTGCTATTGGTAATGATCCACCAGCAATTAAAGCTTATCAGCCTGATCAAAAAGCATGTTTAAAACTTTTATATGTCCTACAGGTCTTTAGTGATACATTGAAAACATTTCCAGTGTTTTCTGGACTGAATTTTATACTCAGTGCCGATGCCACATAGACTTGCTAAAGCTGTTCAGCAGTGATACCTATTAAAGATGTATTTTATGTGACTCGTGTATAATCAATTATTAAGCCTTGGTCTTCTCTGTAGAGTGAAAACAAGATAAGAAGATGAATCATTTTTTTAAAATATATCTTCTAGCAGATAACAAAAATATCTAAAGAGATTGCTGCTGCTTCCTAATAACTTCCCAGAGTACTTTCTTCAAGATTCTCACAGAAATTATTTTCTTTTAAGAATTATAAATTCTCATTAATTGCTGCAGGCAGAACCTGCTTTATTCTTTATAGTGGGGAGTGCACCAAATATAACCAGGTGTAAAATTCTACCAAGTATCAACCTTTATCTTGCATCCTGATTATATAAAATAACTGTTTTAGGAAGACTTGTTGGTATTCTGCAACTTAAAAAGAAAAATGTAGCCTTGAAAAATAAACTCTGTATTTATTATTTCCAGTTGGGAAAAAATCCATATGACATAAGAAACCAGCTATTTAGATCTGGTTTAATCAATCAATCAGAATACAGCTGCAAGGGACTTTGGAGATCTTCTAGTCCAACCCTTTTCTCAAACAGGAGATCCATGACCAGGGCTGTCAATCTCCCGACCTGTGGGCAGATGAGTCATGTACTGGCCACGCTTGAGCCCAGTTTAGTGAAGGAGGGGAAAGTCCCAATACGTCACATGACACCACCATGATGATGTGAATTTGACACTCCTTTCCTGTACTATTTCAGACAAGTGGCTGTCCAATTTCTTCTTAAAATGTCCAGTGATGAAGCATCTATAACAAGGGTCTTCAAACTTGGCAAGTTTAAGATTTGTGGACTTCAACTCCCAGAATTTCTGAACTAACATAACTGGAGAAGGAATTCTGGGAGTTGAAGTCCATAAGTCTTAAAGCTGTCAAGTTTGAAGACTCCTGATCCACAATTTCTGAAGGCAAGCTGTTCTACTGGTTTATTGTCCTCACAGTTAGGAGATCTTGCCTTTGTAGGAAGTTAGCACCCACCACTCTCCTAGAAAAATGAAATATCCTGGGAAATATTAAAAAGGCAGAATATTTCACCTAAAAAGAGTAGAAACTCAAGAGCAGAAACTCATCTCAGAAGCAGAAACACCCCCCCCACACCTTTGTTAATGGGTGGGCCATTAAGGCCTGGGCCAGGATTCTTTACATAACAAAGATCTCCAGGTAAAACTGTAGCAATTTCTCAAATTGCTTTTCAAGCCTTTCAGGGCTTCATCATCCAGCAAGGCTCAACCAAACCTGGAACTCGGGACAGCCTACAGAGTTGTCCCTGCATGGCCTCATGGGAGTCTGACAACCAATCAGAATACAAGCTCCAGTTCAAATCCCAACAAGGGTTATAAAACCCAGGCACTCTCAGCAATTCAGCCTTTCTTGACCTTCTCTTCTCATCTTTAAGCATGTGATCATCCTTTCTTTTTCACTTTGGAGCTCCAAGCAATGTGGTCCTGCTGCCCACCATTAAATCATCTTTCCAAATAGCCTTCATGTGTCCAGTGTCTTTTTCCCCACTTGGAACTGAACCCAGAAGGATATTTCTTTCAACACCATAATTCCGGATTGCTTCTGTCCTTGATTAGTTTCCATCCATTGTTTCTTGTCTTGCTTTCTGGTTCTTTAAAAGTAAGTTGATCATCCAATGAGATTAACTTTCTTACTTCTAATGGAACTTTAAATATTATTGTATAATATTTTTACATTAAAAAATAGTATGAATGGAAACTTTTTATTGTTTTAAATGTTTCATTGTTGTTTGGTACACACAGGTTTCAAAAATCCAATAGAATAGAAACATCAAGAAAAATATAGTTACAAGAGCTTTAAAAATAACAATCCAAACTTTCATTGCCAAAAAAATGCAGTGAGGTACTTCCTAAAATCTAGTAATTATTTCAAAGCTCAGGTGAAAAGAGATGAAATTAGATGAAGTACTGAAAAAGAATCACCTTAAATCTTGTAATTGTCAAATTAATGCTGTTTCCAACGAACTTGTGAAATCATGCTTGCTGTGCCAGTCAAGGCTAATTCTAGGTGTCCTGTTCCTTCAGGATTTCAATCAAGATATATTTTCATTTGCTTAAATTTTAATAGTAATTGCAGGGCAATTACATCAGCTGTCATTTCTCCAACAGCCTTTTCTATTAAAAAAGTTCAAATAATACTTTTTTCATGCTTCATTATTACAACATCTTGAGATCTCTTAAAATACTTTCCCTCTGACCAAGATTGCTAGGTCTGCAATCCCCATGATTTTCAGTCAGTGCTGGGCATGACATCTGGGACTTTTGGGCCTTGACAAACAGGTTAGGTAAAATTATCTTTAAATAAAAAAAATATTTGTATTTAAAGAGAACAAAATACTTTTCATTTAAAGATAATCATTAAATAGATTTAGATACAGGCTTAACTATACATTTAAATGTTCTTTTTCATCATTGATGGCTATGTTGCTTGCTTGATTGCTTGAAATTGCTACCTCTTATAAGGGGCCCAAAAAAATTGGGGAACCATAACAAAATTTCCATAGTGAGTATACAGAAAAAACAGTGATTATTGGCTCTTCAGTCAAGAAATATGAAAGTTTTTCTGTAGGGGTGGAAGTATACAGTTATAGAGAATAATTACTTTATGCCCACTAGCTGAAAGGTATGTTGTCATATGCCAATTGGCACCTGAATTAATAACAGAAGAAATCTGCTATCTCATGTTAGTGTAACATTGACACAAATGGTATAACAGTAGAACCATTCCACATATACTACACGTTCTCTTATCAAAGGAAGAAAATTATCTGCTTCACATTTTTCTCCTTGGGAATGCCAAGTCTGGATCATACCTGTTTTGCTTAGAGCAATTGTCCAGAATCAATGATCTGTTACAATAATATAATTGTTTAAGTCAAAGGGATACTGCAAAAGCAGGCAGAGTAAACATACAAAAGATTTACAAAATGCCATAGGAAATGCAGTCACTTTCCCTAAGTGAGGGTAAGCTCAGACTTCGATCTCTGTTCCTAATCTAGCACATTAACCACTACATTAATACAAATCTTAATATATATTTTAACCTATCAAACTGATTAACAGAAGATAAAGTATGCATATTGTTCTGTATGCAAATAACCGGCTTCAAATAATGCATTCCGATTGGCTACTAAGAACGAAAAGGGATTGGTTCCT
>BHFT01071288.1:0-11760 GCA_004320025.1 Laticauda laticaudata | reverse complement strand
GCATGGGACTGAGAGAATGGTTACTGGCATAAGCCCCACTATGCACCAACTGTTTCATGCCTGGGCATTCAAAAGACAGACGAATTATTATTGCACAACCAAAAGGAAGACGAGAGCAATGGAGATTTTTGTTGCAGCGACAAACAGACCTCTGGCGGAGGCGATGGCGAATTTTACTGGGATGAGGCCTTGAGGACCCATGTTCCTCGGATGAAAGGACCTATATCAGCTAACAAAAGTTGGACTACTACACCAAAGATGGGCAGACCAGATTAACATGGAAAGAGAGCAAAGAAGAAACCGCCACGACAGCAGCACGAGAGCAACACAGCAAGCTGACCAGCGCCACCAACTGCCAGACAAAATGAATTAACATTACAAAGCGAATGACCGCCAAAAAAGACATAAGTCAAAAGACCACACAATTAAATGACCCGAGGAAACCTTCTCCAAAAACTCACGCACCAAACACACCACGAAGGACATCAACATCTACTATCGGAAAGGAAGAGGTAAATCAACTGCCGTCGGAAGAAGTAGGATGGAGCGAGAATGGAAGTGACAGGTCAGAATTCTGTTGTGTGGGTGCAGAAGGAAACCATCCATGGTCTGAAATGCTGTTTCTTTTGGATGCTATTTAGCAGATCATTTGCTGAATGTGGGACACGTTGCTGGGCATTGCCAGAAATGAAGAATAATCTATGACCCTCAAACAAAGATAAGCAGTGACCTCCCCCGGAAGGAGGAGGGAATGCAAGATACGGAGGCCCAGTTCGGAGTCAGAGGAATGCCAGAAAGCAGTGATGGCAAGCAAGCAAACAGAGGAGAGCGAAGAAATACATCCAAACAATAACTAGTGGGCACCCAACTGCACAATGCAATGCAAAAGGTACATGCTCTGCAAAATCACCATAGTGAGGTCACTTCCATGTGAGATGAGGTGGATCAGCGGCATAGTGATTGTGAGTCATGGGGATAATCGGATGAGATGTGCCTAAAAAAAACTAATTAGCTGATAGTAAAGACAAGAGAGCCTCGAAATACGAAAACTCGACATAAATGAAGTGACCAGCGAGACGAGGAATTGCTTGTATAAGTAAACCGATCATTTACAAGTTTGAGGAGTGCAAAACCCAGAAACTAAGGTCCTTACCGGTGTAACCCATAGTCAGACTGGGGATCGACCAGCGTTACTGGCCGACCTGAAATGGTTTGCCATCTATTAAAAAGCTTATGGAAGAGTATGAGCGGAATAAACAGCAATTACTAGAGATAGACTGGAGGGAGAGACCGGGATTGAATCTGAGATGTCTCAGAGACTTCAGAGACACTGAGATGAAGCAGAAGTTACAGCGATTGTCTTCGAAACAGAATGGAACTGCGGCAAGGCTTAGAAAGCGTCCCTTATCTGCATTTAGTTTTAAATTCCAAATGTATTAGCCCGATAAGGGCCTAAAGGCGAGCGAGTCCTTTCGCATTTAAATCAAGAAGTGAAGGAACGAATTAAGAATGGGTAAGACTGTATCGCACAGAGGGGGGTAATGGAGAACTCCAATAGACCACACAGAATTGGGAAACCCCAATTGTTACCCGCTAATGGTGGAACAGGGAGCGTGTTGGGGGGGGGATCATAGTCTAGTATCAGAGAATGTATGCTTACAAAGGCAGACCCTTTAACCATGATGCTACGCAAAAGCACATAACGGAGTTCGCGCAGGTAACAGGCACCAAAATAAATTATCCCTATGGGGAGGTAACTTTCATTGAAATTGGCCCTTGTTGCAAGGGGGCCTACCAACAATTTACCCAGTTGACAGAACAAGGGACAGAAGCAGAAACAAATTCGGACACACGGGGGAGCTTGGGAAGATGTGGATACAGACTGCAATTTCGATGGTTGACGAGGTGGTGGCCAGACGTCATTCCAGAGTTTAATGGAATTATCATATGCAAGCCGCCCATAAAAAGGGGTGGGTGACCATACTAGTTGACATGATCGTAGTTTCAGCCTACACATACAGCCAAGGGACAAAAGAACAAGGACTGATACCAGACCCGGCTGAAGGGAGGCCTGCGGTTGTAAAAAACAGACTGGGTAATCAGAGGGGTGGGACTTGGAAAGTTTAAAGGAGAGGTGCCAGATTGAGCACCCGAACAAAGTTGATATTCCTGAGATATCTCACTAGACAAAGAAGAGAATCCATCCCACTGTTAAACACAAAAGTCGGTACCAGAGTATCAAGGAAGCTCCCGCGACCCAAAAATGAGCAAGAGAGGTCGACAAGCAAAGCTTCTTGGACTTATCTAATTCTTCTACATGTATATTCTTGCCACAGAAAGAACGATCAGTGGAACCCACTACACAGCTTGTCTTGATAAGAAAGACTACCCTGGAACCTGGAGGCGACGAGAAGAAACAGCATATCCAGGAACATAAAAAACTTTACTTTTGCATCAGTAAGCGTGGTGTGCTAAATAAGCAATACAGTGAACCCTTCGAATGCACATGACCAAGTGCGATGGGTCCATTCGCACGAGTGCACGGATTAGTACAGTGGGCTACTGGCTGATTGTAGAGAAGCAACCTATCGCATTCGTATTCGAACATACTCTTCAAAACGGAGCAGAATGGTAGCCAAGCTAGAACAGAGGCATTGGCTGCACTGACAGAATAAAGATTTCCACGACTAGTATCTAAATTATGCAGACACGCGTTTCACTGTCACTATGACCATAAAACCTCTTCCTAAGTGCATATTTCGAGGAAACACCAAGTTACTCCTAACATACTGTCACGCGGATGTTGAGAGGTGCCGTCATGAAATCTCGGTCAGTGTCTATAAGCTAAGACGTTGACTCTGCGCGACCAGAAAAAAATAACACACGCTGACGCCTTAGCCTGTTCCCCCGACTACCCACTAGAACGATAGATCCTTGAAACACAACCGGACATCACACCTTCAGAGGAATACGAACAGACGATGAAAAAACATACTCAATCAAGGCAGCAACAGACAGTTGCTATGGGAACCCGAGGACAAAAACCTGGCACGGATTTTAACATTGAGGGGGGTATAGGAAAGAGGTGGCCAGAGACTGCAAGTGATGAACTGTTGACCGATGTATGAAAGAGGCACAATGGAACGTTAATGCAATTTTTAAGCAGGAGTGATATACAAGTGGGAAGCGGATTGTAGGGAATGCATCATTCGCAGAGCAAATATTAAGGAACGAGAATATGGCCTTAGACGAGTATATCTAGACATGAAGGGGTCACACTGGGTGTATGTGCAGAAGTTAAAGATTCCTGGCGCTAGGATTATCAGATATGCAGGTTGGCGCGAGCGGGATGCGGATAGAAAGACCCATTGAAGGGAAAATGGATAGCAGTGCGAAGATGGATAGAGCGAGAAGAATCCAGACCTGCAACCCACCTCCTTTATTGCACCTAGGTAACCAGAATGGATAGGTGCAAATGGGAGGACATCCTAGGGCGCCATGGTCGGTAGAACTAACACATAATGATTTTGCAGACGACCAACTAATCAGGACCAGCCATTGGCTTAAGGTTAGCCTGTAAGATGCTTTATCAGAAATTAGATGTGTAGTGTAAAGCGTATTGGCCTCACCCCATGCAACAGGAAGCTGTTATAGTAGAAGGCAACTTAAGAAAAACTTTGTTTACTGGATGCAGTGGATTGCAGATTTACGTAATAAGTGATGCTGCAACGGACCACATCACGGCAATAAACATTTTGAGAAGGTTCCTAGCAGGAAACAAGGGATCGTAAGGCAGCGGAGCTACTAAGAGCACCAGAACCTCTGGCCTATGGAGGGGATGATGGGATGTGGTAGAACGCAATAGTCCGTAACGTATATTAAGAAACACTACGTCAACTATGGGAACCTGAGAGGTAATACAGAAGAAAAAGGACTAAGACAGACTTACCTAAGGTATACAACACTCTCAACATCTAAAGCATCCACAACCAAAATAAAGATCCCAGATGAATTATTAATGGGACAGAAACTAAGATCAATACCTAGGGACCAGAACGTACCACCCCGACATACAGACCCAGAAAAGCCAAACATCGTCCATACAGTAAGTGCTGCATTAGTTCAATAAGAACAGGGGACCTTTGAGTCTATGCAAAAAAGACGCACGGGGAACCTTGAGATATGAGATACAAGTACGCCTAATGATTAGCAGGAACGGCTGGTACATCCAGGGGTCGACAAGCAGGATGGAAAAGAGCGTGGGGAGGAGACAGCGATAGACCAAGAAACGATCCGTGAGGCCACATGGGAAGATGACCGGGGCATACGAGATTAGGAGGGGGAGTGAACTTACACAAACTAAAGGGGTTGCCACAAACAGTTAAACAAAACATAGCCAAACCAAGGGAAGACGGGGAGACTCTTTAACACAAATGAAAGGAGGAGGTGGGATACCTCCAACAATGTAAAAGAAAATGACAAAAGAAACGGTACCTACAGATGACACAACGCAACGCGATACCTAACATTAGTCCCAATTGTAAATCCGCAAACCACATGAAGGGGGACCGCTGAGGAACTGGAGATAGAAGAAGGAACACGAGATGTGGCCGATGGAACGATCCGAAGAACCGTGTATCAAGAAGCCAGCCCCTGATGGGGGGGCCGAGCCCACACAACCAGCCAGAAAGGCTCTGGAGGGAGCGGCCATGGCTACTCTAGCCTTCACAGCGAAGGGCTCCAGCACCCGAGAGGGAAGCGGTGAGAATTCAGCAACCATCCAAACAGCCAGAAGCGAACTCCGACTGCTATTGGCAGTGTGTGCCGTCGAAACCTAAAGGTCCGTCCACGCGTACGTATAAGTGGCACTTATATTGAGATTAGGAAGAGGCCCCATTGGTCTGGGACTGACCACTGGGGACGGGAAAGGTTTGTTATATATTTGCATACTTACCTATGATAGGTTGGTCCATGGTGGTGGGAGATTTGAAGAGCCATCATTGGCCATGAGACATGAGCAGCTGGCTATAAAAAGGCTGCCATGGTTTCTCCACGCGTGATTTACAAGAGAGAAAATAAAAAGGAAAAAAGGTCAACTGGGGCTCGAGTCTCTTTTTCTACAACGCAATAAAATCTATACTATGAGGCAGATTGTATTACATTCCCTTTAGATAAGCACAGTGTAACATCAGAGGTAATGAGACACAGCAGGAGTTCCAAACTGTAATAGGTATGTCAATAGCTAGACCTATTACCTAATTTCAATACATGCCTTTGTCTCAAAAGGAGATTTATTACACACATCTATAAATCCCAGCCAATTCCAAACTGTTAAATTCCAGAGCAGTCCAAGCAATATTATTCTCTACTTTGTGCAAATGAGCGAGATACAGTTTATGCTGAATGAATAATACAAATTTGATATAGGAGAGGATTTATTCTGAGTTTGTGAGCAAGCAGATAGACCCTTAAAAAGCAGAAATATTTAGCTTTTCAAATGAGTGCTAGGCAGACAAAATCTCCACTAATATTTTTGCTTATGCTCATTCAACTGAATAAAAAGATACATTTTAGAAATTACGTCAAAGGCCATACATTTTTTCAAAGGAACAAAAATAATAGTTCCAAAGAAGTTCATAGGTGGCATGTGGATTCCTGCACTTACATCGTTACGAGTTATTTCCAGGCTGGGTTTTTTTGGAAAATATTGTGGGATTGCCCTCAGTGTACCTCAGAATTAGCCAGCCAACCATTAGGTTTCCCAAGACAGGCATGAACCAGGCTTCAGCTTCCCAGAAACTTGAGCAGCACAGTTGGAAGCTAAATATTTATTATAACTTAGGAATGGAAGCTATTATAAGCAGTTAAAAATCACTGAGCTTGCAAGGCTGGTTCAGAATGTACAGTTCCTTTAGTTCAAATCCAATGCACACTTTCCATGTTGCCCTTTTCTGTTTCTTGTTTTGTGTTTCTTACTCTCTGTCATTAATGACAATTGAATGTTTATATTCTCCACATTTCTGCTTTGGGAATCCTGACACTACCACCCTGTCCAGCCACTCTCTCATCGGCCTGGATGGGCCAAGAATTTCTTCTCCTTTCTCTTCACTTAATGATATAGGGAATTTGGGTTTTCTCTTCTCTTAATCCCTCCATAAAACTGTCTGAAATAGGAGCTAATTTGATTTTGATTCTGCCTGTATGACTTTGTAAGCAACTCAAGGCAGTGAACATACCTAATTTCTTCCTCCTATTTCCACACAACAAGGTGCCTTGGACTGAGAGAGTCCAATTGACCCAAAGTCACCCAGTTGTCTTTCATTCCTAAAGCAGGACTAGAAATTCCTAAAGCATTCCTAAAGCAGGACTAGACTCTCTTGTCTATGGAAATTCTCAATCATCCAGGTCATGATTCTTGTTCCAAAGAAGCTTTTCAAAAGGCAACTGAACTTTTTTGATTTTTTTCTTTGAAAATGTTTTCCTTCTCATCCAAGAAGCTTCTTCAGTTATGAACTGAACTGAAGAAGCTACTTGGATGAGAAGTAAATTGTTTTCAAGGACATCATTCACATCATTCATGCACTGATACCTTTGGCTATTTGCCAATAGTCAAATTCTGATACTTAGGGCCTCTTTGTTGAATCACAGAATCATTAGGCTGGAAGGGACTTCTCCCCCCAGTAACACCTAGAGACAGGTGTCCTTATTCTGTCCTGGATAAATGGTTGTCTAATGTTTTCTTGAAAACCTCCAGTGATGGAACATCTTCAAGGTCATTTGCAGAAATATTTGCCTTTTTTTTTAGCAGGTGTTTTTGGCTCTTTTCAAAGCTTTGGTGAACCGAGGAGTGAATAATTTAATTTTGCATAGCATTGACTATGAATGGTAAATATATTGTGTACATTTGAACTGTAGCCACTCCCGAAATGACTAGGGCATTTTATACCTACAACGACTACAATGGTAGTGGGGGGAAGAACCTGGAAACTTTAAATCTTCCTAAACTGTTCATTGTTAGGATTGTCCAATATGTCTCTTTCCCCCCCAAAAAAAGTTATTTTCCCCAATAAATTTAATAGAAATTTGGCATTCTCATAAATTTTCTTGGAAAGATTCCTACAAAGTCATTTGTATATTATTTTAATAAAAAGGCTCATGAACCTATCAGTGTATTTCCATAAGTACCCAAATGTCAATAAAAAAGCTCTTTAGAGAAAAAAAAGACACAGAAATAATAAATAGGGTTAAGGATCTTGGGTTCATAAGATTCTTTAAGTTCAGGGATTATCATAAAAGCACCTCACTTTCTAGATTCAGGGAAGATAGATCTTAAACAGCCTATTTTCAGCTGTTTGGTTGTAAACAAGCCTGTTAAAATAAAGTAATGGTTATGACACTTTTATTTTATCCTGTAGTGTTTCAGAGGTTGTCAGTTGTCATGACAGTTGTCATTTCTCCTGAGTCTCCACATGCCTTAAAGGTTATTTGTATCATAGGACATAATGCATCAACCCAAGAAAACACTATGTCAGAAGAATTGCTTATTTTAAAGCCTACCGTGAAAAAACACAGATTAAATATATTGTCAGAGAAAGGGAAGTTGATGTGTTGCTTGGCAAACAGGGATGGTGCCTACCAAGATGTAAAATCTCCTATGAGGTTTAGGTCTTTTGTATTTCTAATATTTTCTGGCTGCCAACAAATGGCTGTGTGGGATGTAATGGAATATCAAAGGGTTCAGAATTTAATTTCAACAAATGGCTGAGTATGAAGGAAAGTTTTATTATAAAACTATTGGAACAAAAAGTCTCTGCCTGATTCCATTATCCCTAAAGTTCAGTAGTTATAAACATATTTCATCTTTGTTTTCCAAATGATTTCATTTATATTTGTTTTCTTTTTAAAATGTAGAAATCTTAAACATTGACATGTTTAAGAAAACAACAGATCTCATTTCTGCTGGTGATGCAGGAACAAGAAAGCTGGCTGAATTCACCAGTGAAATTATTATGATCCATGTTTGTTTTGAGTAATTTGCACATGCAAAATTGACTTATCTGAATGGACCTATTTCCAATATAATTAGAGCTGGGTACAACTGTTTATAAATTTTTTCACCAAATTTATAGGCAGGAAATTGGAGAGATGGTTTTTCCAAATTTTCTCCGATGTTTTCTCAACATCATCATTCTATTCTTAACAGCAGCAGCAGCAGCTGCACTGTAAAAAAAAAAAAAAGGCAATTGGGAAGCATTCTTCCCAATATTTTTCTCTTTGTATTTAACTGTAGATTGGTTAAAGATAGGATACAGATACAAAGAGGTCTATAGAATGCAGTATAGGACATTTGCACACACATTTGGCCAGTTTGTAATTCTGAATTTACCATATAAATTAACTCCTTAAGTTTATTGTTTCCTACAGAGAATATTAATATTTAGTTATTAGTGAAAGTTTAAGGATTGTTTTTGAGCATTATCTAAACAAAAATAAATGTGATTGTGAAATAAATGGAGATATTGGAAAGAAGCTTTTTTCAAAGCTTCAAATTTGCTTTGAAAGTCTTTTGGAGAGAAAATTCCTTCTGTAATGGCAATCCCTGAAAAAATAGAGTTGTTTTAAATAAACAACCTGCAAGAAATGTATCCCCTGAGTCTTACATTCACCTGTACAGCTTCATTTATTCATTTATTTATTCTTTATTTTCTTTGTTCAACCTAGTGTAAGCGTGGAGACTCAGGGATGTTTAAAGTGTATCTGCAACAATACTACAAAATATCCACAGTATGATAAATCTAGAAGGATAAAATCTCAGCACAATACAATTCTATAAATGAACATGCCTATAGCAGTCAAAATGGGCTGCATATTCTGCATCAAGTGAAGCTTTCAGTTGTCTTCAAAGGCAGCATCATGAAAAGTCCAAGCAGATGTTAATGAGGACATGAATTACTTTGTTGAAGCTCTGTTGTACACCAGCTGGGCTGAGCAAAGCCTCACTGGCAGTGGACTCAACCTGCCAATCCTCGCACTAGCCAGGAATGTAGGAGAGCCCAAGTCATGCACCTGCTCTTTCAGAAACAATACTATGTCACCAACAGACAATACTGGGGATATGGAGAACATCAGTGAAGAAACAGTGTGGTATTATTTTGATTCAACTTCAGCCTCTCTAATTTTTGCAAAAGTCTGCAAGATATCAGTTAAAGATTCTGAAAGCAATTCCTGAAGTTACTCTGGCATGAATTTATGAAATATCCCATCCAGTGGCTTCATATAAATAGTGAAAACCTGGAAAATGAACTGACCAATGAAAAAAGCACTACATAAAATAGCAACTACCTGGTTGATCTTTCCTCCATATCTCAACTGGAACAACAATTCATTGAGCAAAAAAATGGAACCAATGTAAATGAGAGCTTCTAATTCCCAATCCTGACATGATACCCAGAGAAAAACTCTCATACATAACCCAAAATTTAAATCAAATATATAATAGAAAAATATATTTGTTTAGTTTACATGCAGGAGACATTGTTGTATTTAACTCCTTTGAACAGTATTTTTGCTGCTGCTTTTACGTTGTGTTTGTGTATGTTTTAATTTATATAGTAATAAAAAGGATGCATGAGATTCTATAATCTGA
This sequence comes from Laticauda laticaudata, assembly GCA_004320025.1. Lineage (NCBI taxonomy): Eukaryota > Metazoa > Chordata > Lepidosauria > Squamata > Elapidae > Laticauda > Laticauda laticaudata. The sequence continues at coordinate 2,114 of BHFT01071288.1, read as the reverse complement.
GATTATCCAGGAGGTGAAAAAATGTGACCTAATAAAAAAAATAAGAACATGCAAATTTATGGAAAGGAAAAAGAAAAAACAAAGGACCATTTGTATTTGTTTGAAACATTCAGATACAGGTACAAGTAAAATACAGATACAGATAAACAGTTGGAAGGGACCTTGTAGGTCATCTAGTCCAACCCCCCACCCAAGCGGGAGACCCTACATCATTTCTGACAAGTGGCGGTCCAATGAAAGTCTCAAGTGATGGTGCTCCCACAACTTCTGAGGGCAAGCTGTTCCATTGGTTGACTGTTCTCACTGTTAGAAAGTTTATCCTTATTTCCAGGTTAAATCTCTCCTTGTTCAGTTTCCATCCATTATTCCTTGTCTGCCTATAGAGCTTTAGAGAATAGGCTTGACCCCTTCCTCTCTGTGGCAGCCCTCAATATTGAAAGACTGCTATACATGTCTCTTCTGGTCCTTCTCTTTACTAGACTAGCCAGCCCACTTCCTACAAAATGTTTGTTGTATGTTTTAGCCTCCAGTCCCTTAATTCATCCTAGTTGCTCTTCTCTTTACTTTTTGAAATGGGAACCACATCAGCTCTTTTTCCAGTCTCTGGTAGTTCCCCAGTTGCTCTAGATTTTTGAAAGAGATGGTGCATAGTCTGAGTGACCTCTGCCAGCTCCTTTAAAAACTCTGGATGTAATCCATGCGAGCCCATGAATTTGCTTCATCAAGATCAGAGAGGGTTTGTCTTACTTTAATTTTTTTGCTTATTTTAACCTTTTATTCTTGATCTGCTGTTTACAGTTATGTTTTGGGTGGGTTAAGCTATAGTTTCTTTTTGCGTAAGACAGTGAGCAAAGCATTTAAAGGCCCTGTCACACTGCCCACACGAACGCAAAACGTTAGTAAAAAGGATATAACGGGATGAGCAAAAGTAGTTTCCATCCGTTCTTGTATCCGCTCTCTAAAAGGGGCAAAAATGCATAACCAGAAGGGATTAACACAGAAAGGAACGGACGCGGGAGGATGCAGGGCGGATGGAAGTGGATGCGGAACGGAAGCCCAGCGGATGGAAGCAGATGGAGTGGGATGGTCACATCCGCAGGGCTTCTGGGGGGCTCAGCCAAAAAGCGGACGAGGAATGGATTACAGCGACGATGCCACGATGCTGAGCGGATGAAGCGGAGGCACAGCGAGCTAGACGGTTATAGCAACAGCGGAAGCCGACATGGATGCCGGCGTTAATTGCGCATGCGAGGAATTTGGCCATTGCGGTAAGTCTCCCCCCCCCCCCCCCCCCCCCCCCCCCCCCCCCCCCCCCCCCCCCCCCCCCCCCCCTCCCCCCCCCCCCCCCCCCCCCCCCCGCCCCCCACGCGGGGGTAGACCCAAAGATATAAAGGGAAGAGCTCGAGTGGCCAGCATTCAGAGGAGAAAGACTGCTGCAGATACATCGGCCTTGCCTTGCCCTGCTGCATGCCTGCTGCAAAGCCTGGTGCCAGCCTTCCTCCACGCCTCCCTGCCAGCCTTGCTCTCTGCCTGCCTGCCAGCTTGCTGCCACCTTGCCTTCCAGCGCTCCCTGACAGCCAGTGCTGCCTGCCAGCGCTTGGTGCCTGCCTTGCCTGCCTACTTCCTGCCAGGCTTCCTGCCATCCTTCCTGCCAGCTTCCTGCCAGCCTTGTGGCCTGCCTGCTGCCAGCCTCCGTGCAGCTTGGTGGCCTGCCCAGCCTGTCCTGCCAGCTCCCTGCCAGCCAGCAACCCTACAACCATGGGGAAGAAGCGCAAGCCTCAGCAAACTCGCCATCCTGGCAAGAGGACAAGCACCCTCCCGCCCCCTGTCCTGACTTGCTTCTGGTGGGTGCTTCTGCTGCTCGCTCTCTCTGTGTGGAGCTTCTGCTGAAGCTGCTCTGCGGTTGTGCTTCCTGCTGCTGCGTACTCTGCTAAAGCTCTCCTCGGTGGTGCGCTGCTGGGCTTACTCTGCTGGAAGCTGCTGATGCGTCTGCTTTCCTGCTCGTCTCCTGGACTTGCTTGTCCTGCTCGTTCCTGCTCTGCTCCTGTCTTGCTGTCCTGCTGTGTGCTCCTGTTCTGCTCGTCTCCTGTCCTGCTCATGCTCCTGGCATCTTT
>BHFT01071281.1:0-14005 GCA_004320025.1 Laticauda laticaudata | reverse complement strand
TCATCATTGCCAGTCTCCATTTGGTCTTTTTAAGGGTGGGATATGTTCTATGAGCGACTTTAAGTTTGGGGTTTGTAGAAGCGTGGCAGGTGGTTTTGTAATGCAGCGAGGTTTTCACCCCCTGCTTGCAGTGGCTAATTCGTGCATGTACTCCTTTATATAGTCAGCATAGGTTGTTGTCATGGTTTTTAAAGTTTACCAAGTATAGCCGAGTTTGTGTTATTTACAACCATAGCAATCTTTTATTTTGACTGAATGTTATCTTATTGTAAGGCTGCTATTTTATTTTTTTGTTTTGTCGAGTTAACATAGCCCGTACATATAGTTTAAGCCCTGTTCCACCACTGCACCAATGCGATTGCAAAGAGGATGAAAACGGACAAAAAAGCTTGCCATTCGTTGGTTAACGCCGATGTTACTCACTAGCCTCCATTTTGCTTACCCTCTATCCGCCGAGCATCTGTCCATTGACGTTTCATCCGCCTCAGCAAAGTTTTGCCAGCTCGCTCAAAACTTCTGTGATTGAAAAGGTATCCAATTCGCTCCGTTCTGGCCAACCGCTACGCATCCGCTACACATCCTTACGCACCGCCTATAATCCCGCTAGGCAATCCCGCCTGCGCCACTAAATCGCTCACCTGCCCCGCAACTCGCATCGTGACTCAGCACGCAGGCGAGAATGGAACAGAAATGCAGCAATGATGCAGAACGGGATGCCTAAGCAGCATGCAGCACAGAAAAAAGGCAATGGCTAAAACGGAAAACACGTCCGCCCAAAGAAGGCGCCACCTATCTCGCCGCATATTAAGGATGTCTAAGAGGATGCCTAAGAAGCATGCCTAGAGGCATGCAAACGCGACACCTATACTGGCCTATAAAAAGGGGGGAGCGCAACACAGCTGGATCTCACTTTCAGACCAGCCTAGCCCAGCTGTGCCAGACCTCTGCACCTTCATCTGACTCTTGTCTCTACCACATGCATCCAGTCATGTACCCACCATGGATCATAAACACAGTCCTTTTGCCAGCCACCATCGTGTCTGCAACCAGTGCCGAGCCATCTAACAGGCTCTTGTGAACTCTTACTAAGGAAGAAAAAGGGCGCGAAATGAATGCGTCTGGCTGCAGATGTTTCCACCCAGAAGACCAGCAGCAGGCATGGACTGCCTACACAAGCCTGATGCGTGCCGCAGCTCAGGAATGAAGACATCTCGGGCATATCCAGAACTTCATGAGCGATGCCTCCAGCCCATGTGACGAAGTTGTGCAGTGTCCTGACACCCAGCGTTGACCAGCGCAAACACCAACTCTCTGCGCCCAAGCTGCGAACCTAGGCCTCAAGCGCTGCGCACTGCACTCTGAGCCACTGGCCTCAGGGACCACCATACAGGCCCATATGCAGCTACGACTGGAGTCGGCTGCCACCAACACCAATCAGCATTGTGCGTCAGAGAAGTGTACAGCCCATCATCGAAGCAAACCTGGAGGAGCTCCTCCACTGCCCCCCCACTGAAGCCAAGGTGAGAAAGTTACTAGAGCAGCTGCCCCGCTATCAGAAGTGAACTTACCCCCACACCGGATGGAAGCCAGATAGCCGCAAGCACGTGCGCCTAGCCAAATCTCCAGCACAAGTCGGGCATCCCCTTATTTCAATTACAAGGCGCTTCTTCAGCATTCATACTCTGTCGCCATGGTCGATGCCTGACTAACAAGCTTCATGTACATCGATGCTCAGGCAACGGCCATCATCTTCAGCATTGCCCCAGGTATACAACTCAGCCCTAACTCAAAGCGTCAGCGAGCTGGAACGCAACCTCATCGTGCGGGCCTTTCCCAGATCCAGAACCCTTGCACCAACGACACACAAGGCTGCCTAGCCCTACTTCATCGTGCGGCGATGACGCCTTCTCCCTCACAACCTACCTCATGAAGCCCCTACACTTCAGACTCCTCACCCGCTAAACAGAGATCTTCAACTACAGCTGATCCAGCGGCAAGGCGCGGTGGTGGAGAATGCCTTTGGCATCCTGGCCAACAGCGTTCCAGGCTACTTCTCACACCATGCAGCAAATTGACCCACAGACTTGCGAGCGAACATCATGGAGCTATGCTTGCATCCTTGCACAATCTCATTGCGCACCCGCTACCCAGTCTTGCCCAGAACAGGCTCGGACTCCAACAGCCAAGGCAATGGGACATGCGAGCGCTTGGGGAATGGAGGCAAGGGCCAAAACCTGATAGACACTAGGATCTCCAAGGCCCCCAACAGAGCCTTACATACACTATGTGTGTGAAGGAAGCAAGCTCCCAGCGCCCAACCTCCTTGAATACACTGGATGCAACATCCCCAGCTTGGAGCAGTGGAGTGGCAGACAGGATAATAGATGCTTAATGGATGCTTCCTCAGCCTGTCTCATCACACTGATGCCAGATTTGCGGCCATAGTACGTTGGGTAGGGCCTACTAATGAACAGCGGCCATTTAATAAAGCAGTTGTGTTTATGTTTCAAATGTGTGCGACAAATGCCTTACATTGTTATTTCGATAATAAAGGGCAAGGTGTTGGCCAGCTGCTTAGGCGCTGGACCATACAGTCCCACTATGCTTAGCCACTGGAGCCCGTATTATCTATCCCACAGATATTACCCATACTCCAAAGGTATCCCTGCCCATCCCACTAGCCCATATCTTTAACCCATACCACAAGCCTAGCAAATGGCTTAAACCACTTTCTAAAAGTTTACACAATGAACTTTATTTAAAAAAAAGAAAACGCAAGCCAAGTGTATGATCAAAAAATAGCTTTATATAACAAGAGCTATAAAACAAAAATGAGCTCTGCCACTCCTCTTGGTCGCTTCCAGTCTCGAGGGTGCAAGGGTCCAGGTGCTGTGGCCAGGATGGCTGGTGCGGCAGTTGCTTGTCATCAGCTCTCCAAAGAGCATAAGCCAGCAGAAGCCCCAGCCCCCAGAAGAGTGAGCCCGTGCTTGCAGAAGCACCCAGCCAGAACCAGCAGTGAGGGCTCCAGCGGGCGCCGCAGGGCATGGCTAAGCCCTGTCCTCTTGCAAGCGGCTGGCAGCCCAGATGCCCCGTGAGCTTGCTGTAGCCATTCTAGCAGTGGTTGCTGGCGGTTTGCTGGCGCCTGCAGCGCAGCTGGCCAGGCAACCAAGGTGGCAAGCAGCGCACTGCTCAGGGCCAAGGGGCATGCCACCAAGGCTAGCAGGAGGCTGGCCACCAAGGCTCGGCAGGCAAGGCCCTGCGCCACCAAGGCTTTGGCAGGAAGGCTTGCCAGGGAAGGCAGGCACCCAGGCTGCTAGGCTAAGGACTTGCGCATGGCATGCAACCAAGGCTTGCCAGCGCAGCGCGAGGCACCAAGGCTGGCAGGCAGACTAAGCGCCTGGCAGCAAGCTGCAGACAGGGCAGACAGCAACGCTGGCAGCAGGCTGGCCCAGCAAGTGCTTGCAGCACAGGCTGGCCAGGCAGACATGCAGCCAGGACAGCCCAAGGCAGTCGCATGCTGTCTGCGCAAGCAGGTCTTCCTCTGAATGGCGACCTGCTTCCGAGCTGCCTTCCGTTATATCCACGGGGCTGACGCCAATGCATCCTCCCCGCATGCCGCAATTAACACTACGGCATCGCTAGGCATGTCCGCTCGTGCCGATCCACTCATGCATCCGCTGTATCCGGTTCTGCAATCCTCTTTGCCCCTAGAGGTCCCCCGCTGTGCCATCGCTCCCATCTGCCTTCCATCCACATGGCCCCTTCCGCTTCCGGCATCCACTTTCAATCCACCTCGTCCTCCCACGTGCTCCGTGTTTATCTGCCTCCCAGTTATGCAAATTTATTGCCCTTCGAGCCAGCCAGATAACAACGCCCCCCCCCGCATGCGACATTTTTCTTGTCCCGTTGTGTCCGTTTTGCATCGTTGGCCAGTGTGACATGGCCGCCTTTAATGACTCTTTCAATTTCAAACAAGAATGCAGTTATAATCTTTTCTGTAGTATATACCAGTTTGAGAACAGAATGCAGAAAAGATAGGTTCACATCTATGAGATCATTAGTTAGGCTTTTTGAAGTTGTATTTTTGGCGGCATCCATCATTATGCATCCTACTTTTGAGGCTGCTAATTTGAGGACAAAGTTGCATCAAACTGTGGTCACTGGTTGAAATGCCGTTTTGTATTTGTAGGCCATATATTGAATTTGCAGCTGTTGCGAGATGCAGGTCAAGGCAGCTAGTCTAGTGCTTGTTTAGTTACTAATGCATCAGTCCCAGCTGTAGTAACAGCAGTGTTACAGGGCGTTGCATGTATGGCGTTCGGATGTCTATATTCATTTTAGCGGTCCAATTTATAAGAGGCTAGACTGAGATCACACCTAGGAGCTACCACATCAGTTTGTTATTCACCACATTATAAAAAGATCCTTGCAAAGAATGTTAGCAAAAAAGTATAGACAAGAGCAACCAGGATGATTAAGGGCTGTACTAGGAGTCTAAAACATATGGAAGAACAGTTACAGGAAACTGGCCATGCTTAGTCTAGTGAGAGAAGGACCACGGAAACATGAGCAAACCAGGATGATTAGGGTGGACTGGGGACTAAAACAGTACCAATGGTTGCCAGGAACTGAGCTTGAGCTATCTAATAAAGAGAAGCACCAGCGGCAGACATGATAGCTGTCTTCACATCATTTGAGGGGCTGCCACAAGTAGAGGAAGGGCTCAAGCCTATTTTACTAAAGCACCTGTAGGGCCCAGACAGGAACACAAGGAATAATGGATGGAAACTGAAGAAGAAGAGATTTAACCTGGAAATAAGGAGAAACTTTCTGACAGTGAGAACCATCAACCAATGGAACAGCTTGCCCTCGGAAGCTGTGGGAGCGTCACCACTTGAGACTTTCAAGAAGAGATTGGACTGCCGTTTGTTAGAAATGGTGTAGGGTCTCCCGCTTGGATGGGGGGTTGGACTAGATGACCTCCCTTCCAAATCTGATTATCTGGTAAATCTGTTAAATCTTTCCCTCTCTCCCCCCCTTTCTTTCTGTCTCCCACCTCTCTTTCCCTCTCTCCCTCTCTTTCTCTGTCTCTTTCTCTCTCCCTGTCCCTCTTTCTTTCTCTTCCCTCCCTCTCTTCCTCTCTTCCTTTCTTTTTCTTTCTGTCCCTTCCATCCCCTCTTTCTTCCTTTCACTTTCTCTTCCTTTTTCTTTCTTTCTCTTTTCTTTCTTTTCTTTCTTGTCTCTTCCTTCTCTTTCTTTCTTTCTTTCTGTCTCCCCCCTCTTTCCCTCTCTCTCCCTCTCCCCTCATTCTCTTTCTCTCTCCTCTCTCTTTCCCCCTCTCTCTTTCTCTCTTTCCCTCTCTTTATCTCTTTCTCTTTTGCTCTTCCTCTCTTTCTCTCTCTCCACCTCTTTCCCCCCTCTCTTTCCCTCTCTTTATCTCTCTTTCTCTCCCTCTTTCTTTCTTTCTTTCTTTTCTTGCCCCCCCCTCTCTCTTTCACACACACACCTCATCTAGGACGAATTGAATGATCAGGCAGTTCAAGTCAGCACCAGGCAGCAGAAAAAGGAAAAAAGTTCCTCCACATGCCCCTGTGCCGGAAGCAGCAGTGCTTTGCACACCCGCCTTGGGACATCACAAAACACATCCCCAGGTGGCAGAGGCAGAGATCCTGGCTCTAGGGGAGACTCATGTAAAGGACTGCAGCAGCACTTTGCATGCCCGCCCCCGGGACATCGCAAAACACACCCGCGGATGGCAGAGGCAGTGATCCTTGCTCACAAAACACACCCGCGGATGGAAGAGGCATTGATCCTGCCTCACAAAGCACACCCGCAGATGGCAGAGGCAGCAATCCTAGCTCTGGGGGCCTCATGTAAAAGGCTGCAGTGGCACTTTCCCAACAATAGTAGGTAAGAGAAGCAGTCTGGAGCCAGCACAAGTTTCTCCATTGTTCTTTGCAGCTGGGAGAGTGAGAGAATCTCTCTCCCAGCAAAGCAAGGAGCCTGAAAGTCCTCTCATTGAAAGAGAAGCAGCTCAGTTGAATCCTGCTTCTCTCTGTCACCCAGGAGCCCATTAAATGAGAGGGGAACTTTCAGGCTTCTTGCCTTGCTGGTAGAGAGGCACTCTCACTCTCCCAGCTGGAAAGAATGATGGAGAAACTTGTGTTGGCTCTGGACTGCTTCTCTTACCTGCTCTTGAGGAGGGGGGGAGGAAGAGGAGAAGGGTCACCCGAAGAGATGCTTCCATTGTGGTTGGTGATCATTGTTCAGCCAGTTCCTTCTTCTCTCCCCTCCNGTGGCAGCAGGGCCATGGAGTACTCCCCAGGCTCTCCCAAAGTATGGTACCTCTATGGGGGCCAGCAGTGGCAGCAGCAAAACGAGGTGTGCAGAGGCAGCAAACCTGGCTGCCTTCGTCCACTTCCTTTCATTTTGCTCCTGGTAGAAGTGGGCAGAGGCGGCAGAGGTTCTGTGACAATGGCGCTTCTTATGGGAGGCCACCACAGAGCAGGGAGAGCTGGGAAAGCGCCATGTGGTGGCTTAGCCAGCCAGCTAAGTCTGGGGATTGGGGGGGGCAGGTAGACAGGCCCAAGCCCACACCGCTGGCAGGATGGGGCCATGTCAGTGGGGAAGCCAGTCAGCTGAGCCCGGGGATGTTGGGGAGGCAGCTAGGTAGGCTGGGTGAGGACAGGGGAGCCCCAGGGACCATGGGGGAAGGGCTAGTGTGACTCACAGGCTTACCTGTGAGCAGGCAGATCAGGAGAGGCTCATGCTGGCTCCAGGCTGCTTTTCTCACCTGGCGTTGCTGGGAGAGCGACTCCTGGCAGAGCAAAAATCTTGCAAATCCCCTTCCCTTTGGAAATGACTCCTGGGCAGCAGAGAGAAATGGGATTCAACCGATTCCCGAAGGGAGGGGGATTTGTAAGCTTTTTGCTCTGCCACAGCAAAAGGCAGGCAACAATGGCTGGTCTGGCTAGCAAAAGCAGGCTGCAGGCATGTCACGCATGCACACAATGTTGCATAGGCACAATAACAAAATCTGGTGCAGAGAACAGAGGAGTGGGCAGAGAGGGGCAAGGCCAGCCAGGGGGCCATTTTACCAATTCTCTGAACTAATGGGAACATTAGCAACCGGTTCTATATACCAGTGTGAACCAGTAGAATTCCATCCCCAGGGAAGGAAGTATGCAGTGGGGTACCCCTAGGTTTTGTTTAAGGCCAAGTACTTTTCAATATCTTCATCAATGATTTGGATGAGAGAATAGATGGGGAACTCGTCAAATTTGTAGATGACACCAAGCTGGCAGGAATAGCCAACCATCCAAAAGATAGGATTAAGATACAGAAGGATATTTTTTTGGTCAAGTTTTTTATTTTATTCTACATTTATACATCAATACATAAACAGTGTGGTACCTAAGCATCATATATTTTGGTGAAAACAAAAATAATTACATTAATTATATATCTAATGTTAATATACATATTTGTAAATTCTAATCTTTCATTATTTAATTATTTAATATTCCAATACATTCTTCTAATGACAATCACCATATTATTTAAGTATACATGATAATTTCATAATTCAATTTCTTTTATTTTTAATTTAAAAAAAACCCTTCTCTTTTGGCAAGCAGTGTGATTCCAGGTACATTTCAATACAAACCTGTCCATAGTTACAGATTCATCTTTCTTGTTCACTTTCATCTCACATTATTACTTACTAATATTAAATTCAGAAACTTATTTTATCTAATTTCAATTCTTAACTTATTTCATTTTTCTTGGGATATTCTCACTTTACAATAATATCTAAGATTTTTATTTCATTTCTATATTCATTGGATATATTACTTTTTATTGGTCACATTTGCAATTTTATCAATCCTTGTTCTATTAATTCTGGAAATTGTCCTCTTTAGTTGTCAATTCAAGCTTATCACCTTCATTCTACATTAATAACAATATTTTCCTATCTTACATATCAGATATACATATATTTTATGTCAGATTCCACATGGTATTCTTTTCTCAATAACCTTATAAATCATCTATATATTGCAACAATATTAATCTAGTCAATAAATTGTAGAAACTAATACTAATCTTTCCATTATGTTTCTCATAATTTTTTATATAGCTAATTGTCAATATTCTTATAATAAATTCTTATTTCCGTATCTATTTCATTAAATTCCACATCTAATATAGTAATAATACTTAGAAAGAAAAAAATATCCGTTCCAATCTCATCTATTTTCAAATACTTATTCTTATATATCACAACCATTACCTTGCAGAATCTCCTTCCCTATCCTTTTTTACCCATTGTCTCTCACTCTACTATGTAATTTCTTTTCATTGTTGTTTGCTTCCTGTTCTCTTTATTTTCTGGACCTTTCTCTTCGTTCCCCTTTTCCCATTATTATTTCCCTCCATTTCTCATTCCAATTGTTTATTTTATCCCCCACACTCTCTCGATTTTTCTTCTGTAGTTCCCTCTTCTGCTTTTTCCCCTTCCTTTGTTTAGTTTTCCGAACCATTCTCCCTTTCATTATCACAGCAAACCACAAATTTTTAACTTTAAATCTTTTTTCCTCCTGCTTAAATGATTGTTGCTCCACTTGATCTTCAAGACTGGTTTCCTCTTTATTTAACCCCTCCTCCTCTGTTTTCCTTGTTCTTCTTTGATCTGAATTGCCATTTTTAGTTGTTGTAATATATTGCTGTACATTTCTAAGCTTGCTTTCATCATTTCCTTCATATCTTGTAGATCCAGTCTCATTTCCACAAATAATTCCCCCATTGTATATGCTGCTCCTCCCCCCCTTCTTTATAATTATATCCAATCCAAATATCCAATAGGTTGTTTCAACCAACATCTTTTATATTTAATTTCAACAATCAATGTCCATAAGTCTTTGTTTTCAGGTTCTTTTTCAACTTTTTCCCAAAGTTACTGGGTGGTTCCGAAACAATTTTTTCAAATATCTTTCCTCTTGTGATAGTCTGGTATTTCACTTTTCAGGGTTTTTATTTTATTATGATGGAGTTCCTCTTATCTTTGTTTAAGTTCTAAGTTCCAATTTTAAAAAGACGAAATCCTTTTCAAAGAGTTACTGAAATTTTTCCTGTACTGTGACACTTTCAACACGATTTCCAAGTGTGCAGAGAAGAGTGACTGTCAGATCCGTGTATCTGTCATTTCTTCAGTGGAAGAAGAAGAAGAAAAAAGGAGGGGGGGGGACTGATAAATAAATCCTTTCTTGATGTAACCTCAATATATTTAATCTTATATTGAATTTGTATAACCTACAGATGATACAATGGAGGGAGGAAACCCAAATGGCTGGAACCTATCACCTCTGAGAGGTACAGCCAGGAGATGAGAAGACCATAAAAATTCCACAGTGAGATCTGTCCTGGGAATCTCTGGAAAAGTTTGTTCTGAAAGGGGGTGGGGGTAAATTAAGTATGCCCTGGGAAACTGTGAAAAAGATTGTTCCTTAGACAAGGGATGGGGGGAAATTAACATACTGGCTTTTATTTCACTAAATACACATCGAGATAAGGGGAGGGGTTCTAAACTCCCTTATCTAACCCTGTATGCCTGAGAGACCATAGATGCTGCTTTGAACTCCTACATGAATTGTCTCATTTCAATAAAGGATTCCTTTTGATACGTTTGGTTTTCAGAAGTTCATTCTTGTTAATTGAATGGGAAAAAATTCAGTAGACTGACAGTGACAAGAATGATTAGGGGGCTGGAGGATAAAAGATATAAAGAATGGTTTCTGGAATTGGGTATGTCTGGTTGGATGAAAAGAACTGGGGTGACATGATAGCAGTGTTCCAATATCTCAGGGGTTTCCACAAAGAAGAGGGAGTCAAGCTATTCTCCAAAGCACTGAAGGCAGAAAAAGAAGCAATGAATGAAAACTAATCAAGGAGAGAAGCAACCTAGAACTAAAAAGAAATTTCCTGACAGAAAAATTAATCACTGGAACAACAAAATCACTGGAACAACATACAAGATGGCAGAAAAATATACAAGATGGCAGCCAAGGCAGACACATAGCCACGCCACTGGATTCCGAAGGAGAGAAAAGTACCCATAATCAAATTCAGAGATAGGAGTAGAAGTAACAAAAGTAACAAAAAATACATAGATTAGGTCCGAGGGATCTACAAAGCAAAAACCAACTGCAAATCCAGCTGCCCATTTGGAAGTCATCCCAGGGGCCCTGAGACTCCAAATAAATGAATACAAGAATCCAAAAGGGCAGAATACGAGCCAATCTGTAGCCATCGAGCGAGGAATAGGCAAACCGGATGTGATGACCCATAGTCTCTCAATATAACCCAAAACCCAAAACATATATTAAAGTCCGGTAAAGCCTTCAACTTAATTTCACTGTTTTATTAGGCACAGTTTAAAGTCACAAAAGTAAATAATGAGGCAAACAGAAAACCAAAACAAACTGCATTGATAAGAGTTCCGAAGCAAGCCAAGATAACTAATTATAAACTCCAGGAAAATAACTGAGGAGACTCCATGGGAAGAACACCAGCAAAGACAAACCTCTTTCAAGGCAAACACTAATTGACTTCAATGATTCTAACTGCGCAGTTGCAAACTTATATACACCTGCAAGCCACGAGGAAGATCATGGTAATCTCCTCTTGAATAGACTCGCTTTTCCCTGATCCTCTTCTCCCTGCGTGACCTAGGATGGATAGGGAATGGGCCTGGATCCTCCTCCAACTGCCCAGACAGCCTCTGCCCTTCCCCAGCCTCCTCCACCACCTCTGGAACCACACTACCATTCCCTGTTGGCTGTTCCTCCTCTTCCTCAGAGTCAGACTCCACCAGGGGCATGACACTATCCCCCACAGGGCCCCTTCCCCCGGGACCAGGTGAATGAGGACATTAGGAAACCAAGCGTGAAAGTCCTGGACCAAATAAGGAGCATGAACATCAGTGGCATCGACCCAGGTGAAGTCCTCTGGTCCATAGCCTTTCCATGTCACCAAATACTGAAATTGGCCCTGCAACTGGCGTGAAACTCAGATGCTATCCACTTCATATTCTTCCTCTCCCAGAGGGGCGACTGGGGCCGGTTGTGATGGAGCTGGTCTATGCGGACTGTCAGGTGAGGCAGGGACTAACAGGGAACAATGAAAAACAGGATGGATATGCATGGTCCGTGGCAGGGAGAGACGATAAGCCACAGGATTGATCACCGCCTCGACCGGAAAAGGTCCCAAGTAACGGTGGTCAAGCTTTTTCGATGGTTGCATCATTGGTAAATATCAAGTAGAGAGCCAAACCCAATCACCGACCACTAAAGGTGGAACATCGTGACGATGTTGGTCTGCAAACCATTTATAGTCTTCCTTGGCTCTCTCTAGTTGAACACAGACCACTTGCTGGTAACATCGGAGATGCCTCTAAAGCCAAACAAATGGCACGACAATTCTACTGGAGGCTAACAGGGAGGGCAGCTGAGGTGATCCAAGCAGTCCCTCCAGCGAAAAGTAAGCAATAAAACTAATTAACAGCAATAAACAGCTGGGCAGCCAGGGAGAGCCGGGGAGTGAGCTGGGCTACCACTTTGAAGGGAGGCCAACTTCCCAAGAGTTGATGAGGTGAGCTAAGTGGAGGGCAAAGCTCCCACTGGCTGCTCTGAACCCAGACACACAAAATAAAAAATAATAATAAAACAAATTATTAATAATCAGACAACCCATAGACAATCATGACTCCACTGCCAAGCCCCCACCCAAAAAGAAGGAGACTGCTACCGATGTGCCTTATGACTCCTGCATGTGCTTTGTCTGTGATGAAACATTTGAGAAGGATGAGAGTACTGTGAAGTGCTCTCTATGTGACTCATAGGCCTAATGCAAGTGTCTGGGGTTAAGCAATGATGTAGCCCAGTTTCTTCAATCAACATCACTAAAAACCTCCCAGTTTGCATTTCCGCTATTCTGCCCATCCTGGAAGCCGAGATTTGACAAATTTATTGTTTTATTTGAACAGTTGGCACTTTGGAAGCGCATCTAGCATCCCTTGAAGAAAAAGAAAAAAACATGGAAAAAATGCAGAAATGTAAAGCACCAATATCCCGGAATCGTGACACAGCTCAATAACCCAAACCACAGGAAATCACTAACCCTGCGAGTAACATTTCCATCCTTGTTAAAGACATGATTGAACATGAACAGAAGCATCTCAATACTTGAGGACACCAAAGAATCCGATGACATTGCAAAGGTTCAAACTTCATCAGCAACTTCCAGGCATCAACTATCACTCCTGATGAAATAATAGATGTTTCCCACAATGGCCCCAAGTTCAAGAACAGTAATGGATTTGCAAGAGTGAAACCAGAAAATACAAATTCATTTCCACAATAAACTCACTTGCCAAAAGCTGTACTAACCATAGGAAACTTCATTCATATCCCAACCAGTCCATACTGCAATGTGCTCTGATCAGACACATTGACATCAGAGTCAAGGGGAAACTGACCTGTACATAGACCACCATGCTGCTGTATCAAACACAGGAGCAGTGGCCCACATCCCAACAGCCATCCCTCCAACAAACAAAACATACATGCCTCTAACTTCCTCCAGGTCCACCCCTACAGGCCTAAAATGCAAACTATTAAAGCTAGAAGCCTTGCAAACAAAATCCCTGAATTCCTCCTGCACCTTATTAAATGCACCTTATTTTTGCATAAATGCACCTTATTTTTGTCTGTGAGACTTGGTGGAATGTATCCTTTCCAGAGTCTGTTATTACAGTAAGTGACTATCACTTTTTCCAGTCTGACCACAATAATCATAGAGGGGATGGTGTTTTTATCTTCTATAAGAAGTCCCTAAGTCTGAAAAAGATTAATGTCGCTCAGGAGCTTGCTCTTCCTGAGACCATTGTCTGCAAACTCTCCCTAAATACCATACGTTTCTTGCTATGTTACAGAGCCCCTGATTATGACCTTGGTCATACGAACAAGCTAACTGCACAATAACATGGCAGCTTCCTGCCCACACCATCTTATCTTTCTTGGTGATCTCAATCTGCCTCTTATTAATTGGATCCTAAATGAATGTTCAACCAAACCTATACATGCAACCCTGTACAATGTTGTTAGGACTCTGGGGCTGGAACAGTTGGTAATGAATTACACTAGGCTCAACAATTGCTTAGATCTCATTTTCTGCAATAGCTTAAATTCAATTTATGGCCTACAAGTTAAAGAACCTTTTTCCAACAGTGATCACAGCATGATTGATTTTTGTCTCAACTTGTGTCCTTGCAAAGAGGATCATAAAGATAGGACTCCAAATTATAGCTATTAAAAAGCCAACTATAATAATCATAGCTGCTGATCTCACATCTCTTGATTGGCATCTCCTGTTCACAGGTTGTAATACTGCAGAAGACCATTATAACACTTTTTTACTTGAAATCAATAGAATCATTAATCTATACATACCAAAAACAACCCCTGAAGCCAAAAATAAAAATAAATTACCCATATCAATAAGAACAAAATCCAAGAAAAAATCTTTTTGGTGATCAAACAAAACTGGCTATGTAGCTAATTTTAAAAATTGGTGCAAAACCTTTTGTCGCCAGATAAAGGCCAAATGTACCAATAACCATTGAAAAACAGGAGAAAGAGATGTTAAATTCCTTTGAAATCTATCCGACCCCTAAAAGGGCCTGACAGGGAAGACTGTAACGATGAAGCTGTAAAGGCCAACAGAACTCTTTAATAAGTTCTTCAGTTCAGCCTTTGTCAACAGCAATAGCTGATGCTCCCCATTTCCTAGTCACACCACAACAAATTGTAACAACTTACTACATATTGACTTTGCAGTAAGTTAATACTGAAACACACTATGTAAAGCCGATGTCACACTGCACCAACGGATGGAAAGAGGATGTAAAATGGAGAAAAACACTTGCCATCTGTTGGTTAACGCGATG
>BHFT01071280.1:0-12860 GCA_004320025.1 Laticauda laticaudata | reverse complement strand
GTTAACCAATGGATGGCAAGTGTTTCTCTCCATTTTACATCCTCTTTCCATCTGTTGGTGCTGTGTGACTGGGGCTTTAGAAAGAAGGCAATGAGAAGCCATCTCTGAAAATCCTTGACAAGAATGTGCAGGGATTTGTCCAGGCAGTCAATATTGGCTTGAAAGCACAAGACAACCATTACTTATACATGGCAGAGAAATAATTCCCAACCAGCCATTTTGTTGCTGATGGGCTAGCACAATTTCCTTACTATTTCTTTTTCCAAATCATATTGGATAAGAGATATATTGAAATTACAGATTTACAAAGTATTGTGTTATCCTTACTTTGAGCTGGTGATTAGGATAAGAATGAGTCTCTCAGTTAGATTATTCAATTTCTTTCCAAATGCACTGAGGAAAATTTATTGATAGACACATGAGGATCACTTCAGTCACTCTGGCAATGTCTCCTTCCTCAAAACTCAGATTTTCAATCAGTTGAATTGTGACGGATAGAATAATAGCAGCATCTTCCCCTAGCAACAAATGTTGAAATATTAACTCATATAGTCTAGACTTGTCCTATCATTGCCACATTTTGGGCTGAAATCCACAGTATTCATTCAACAAGAATGTAGCACAATCTTTGCAAATTGAAGATGCATATGTTCTCTTTGGCTATATTCCCAGTATTTGAAATTTATCAAGACATCAAGAGCTGTGGAGTTTTTGTGTATGAAGGCTGGCCAAAGAATGATTATACAACACTGGAAAAATAAATCTATACCTGATTTGTAGCAATTGCTGATAAAGTGTTATCTGTTAATAGTTAATTAGACTTTCCCTTTCTTCTTCAACCAGAGGGAAATTTGATGTTTTCAGTCAATTTTTTTTGGTATTTTGTTTCTGAGATAACTTTCCAGGTCTTCTTTTTTTTCTTTTTCCTTCCTTTAAATTAAATGATTTAAATGATATCACTCTATGTCATTTAGATATAGAATGGGGCCACGGTGATTCACATGGTAAGATGCTAGGCTTACACACTGCTGAGGTCGGCAGCTTGGTCGTTTGATTCCTGTGAGCAAATAAACCACACAGGGACAAGAAAGGAGCCTCCCTCCCAACCGGCATTCAGGCTTCCTGTGGGTAAAAATAATACTACCTGAAAAACTTCCTTTCACAAAGGCAGCCAGCCATCTCAGTGATCCCTGAAACTGAAATCTTATAGAAGTAAAACGTAACAATCAAAAATATCCAGGAAGGTGATTGTATAAAGATGCACACTGAAAATAATTGTTAAAGCACCTTTTGATTTTTATGACATCAAGTCTTGAAGATTGAGTAGAACAGGCCTTTTCGCTCTGTCTTCCTTGACCTGACAAAGGCATTTGACATTGTAAAGAGGGAGGCTCCCTGGATCATCCCGAGACATCATGGTTGCTCAAGGATATTCATGAAGTTGATTCAGCTACTGCACAATGGAATGACAGGACAGAATTGCGAAGTCTGCCTTCTATGAGTGCTCTTTGTCTGTCTTCATTTTGTTTCTATAAAGCAAGGAATGTATGTCCCAGCACCAAAAATGAGTTTCTTTTATTCTTTTTCTTGATTCTCAACTGCTGAGATGATGATCTGCTTTTTAGGAGGTCACAGTTAACAAACCATTTTATTTATTTACTTATTAATCAAATTTATATAGCATCCCATTTCATGGAAAATTACTCTGGGCAGCATACAACAATCCAGTAAAAACAGTAAATAAATAACACAACCTTTAGTTAAGGTCACTATATAATTAAGAATTTTAAAAAGATACATAAAAGCCAAACTAAGACAGGAAAAGAGAATAATAGATGGAGGGATGTTAAGAAATAAAGGAAAACCACCTCATGAGTTCAGCTGTCAACAGACCTCTGGCCATACAAGTTCTTAAGGGACCTGGGGAACCTCAGGAGTGATGAGGTTAACTTTATCTCTGATTGGCCACTGCTTGGGGAGGAGATGATTTTCCACTTTCAAATCCAGCCTAAAAGGCCCTGTCCCACTGCACTTATGGATGCAAAGAGGATGTAAAACGTTAAAAAAAGCTTGCCATCCATTGGAAACGCTAGCATCTGTTGAGTACCTCTTGCATTACGTGTTTTCATATGCTCTATCCTTGCCAGGCATCCGTCCACTCGAGATTCTCATTCCGCGCAAGACAGTTTGTGAGTCTGCACAAAACTTTTCGTGAACAGATGAACTTTCGCCGCCATCCGTACAATGTAACATCATTGACATATATGCGGAGTAACAAACATGTATTATGCTCCATCTATCATCGTCCCCTTAACATCCGCTGTATCCTCTCTGCATCCTCGGGTCCATCCCCTCCAATTCACATCCGCTGCAGCTGAAATGGAAGAGGGAGAACAACGGTATCACGAGATACGTGCTACACAGCATTGTAGCCACGAAACTAGAAAGGATGTAAAGCACATCATCTTGTATATTAACGCATTAAAAATGGACCAAAAATGTTCTGATATCTGGGATGTTATCTTGTTATTTCAGATATCTGGAGTATGTTAGAGTACCATCGTAAGAAAGGCAATCTAGCGCGCACAACCGATATTTTCTATAAAAAGGGGGAGAAAATCATCGGATCTCAGTATGAGTCCAGGCAGCCGTGGTGTAAGCAGACCTCTTCACCCTTCCGGTCTTGGTCGTTCAAACATCACATCAACTGTTTCCCACCATCGGTTGAAGATCAGCAGCTCCGCTGTATGATTAGCTTCGCGAACTTCCATTCATTCACCTATGAACCTATCTCAAAACCTTGTTCAGACTGTCTTCAAGTTATACAGAAGGGATGAATAAGGAGTCATCGCAATAGCCTCTGTGTGGGCTCCGAGGATGGATCGCTCGAGACTGAATGGGAGCTTTGGCCAAGGCTCTATGACCGTATGTGGTGGCGCTGAGGAACTGAAACCCTCGAGCACTATCTCCATCAACTTCTTTGAGGACTGCACCAGCCAGTGTCTACGAACTTTGCTAGAAGCATCTGAGACCAGGTTGACCCAAGTCCTATACCACCTCCTCATATACCGCTCCTTCCCACACCCTGCGACCCTAGCATTGAAGCGTGGCACTGGACTCTGCGGCACCTGGCACTCTCGGCAGACCATCAGACAAAACATGCCAGTACTGGTTGGAGGGTGCCCCACCTCGACTCCCAGCGCGATCCTAAGCCCCGAGTCCCGTTAACTATCCAGCAAACGTGTCAGAGGAAATTGGTTGCAAGGCCATCATTGAAGAATACGTGGGGAAGCTCCCTCAAGTGCCCCACAACTGAATCAAGGCTGGAAGAAAACTTGCAGAAGAGTGGTATCAGAGGTGGAACTTTCCCCACACCTGTTGGAGCCATTAGATGGAAACATGGTGGCCTGCAAAGCTCCACGCCACACTCAGGGTCCACTTATTAAAACTACAGAGGGCCTCACATTATCAGATCTCATCCTCTTTTGCCCATCGTCGTTGCATCTCGACTACACAGTTCATCTACCACTCCGTCATGCTCTTCAGGCATGGCGCTCCAGCCTTCAGACTGGCCAGGTTAATACAATGAAGCTCGCCCTCAGAGGTGTCAGTGAACTGCAAACCTCATCATGGTTTATCCGATCCAAGATCCCCTATCATATGACACTACATGACTGTGCCTTACTTCCATCGTCGTGAGTGAATGCCTTCTTCCCTCAAAAACCTATCACTCATGCAAGCTTCAAACACTCAAGATTACCTCACTCCGTGAAGAGAGCGATTTCCAACTCTACACGGCTGTAGGCAAGCGGGTGGTGGCATCGCTAATTTGTGCACCTCACTGGACAAGAAATTCCAAATGCTCTTCTCACCACCATGCAGCAATGCACCCAGAGACTGTGACGGCAGCCATGCGTGGAAGCTGCTCGCATCCTGCACATACTCATGCGCACCGCCTACCCAGGTATTGTTGCAAGAACAGAACTTGTCAACTGTCACACAAAGGGAATGGGCGGAACAATTGGAACCTGGTGATATGGACGGCAAGGACATAACCTGATAAACACTCACACGGGGACTGATACAAGCGCCCAACAGAGCTCCACCAGTAAGGGAAGAACCAGCGCCAACCTACTCGAGACACTGGTGCACGACTCCCCAGCTTGGGGCAGATGGAGTGGCAAGTACTAGGCATTGATAGATGATTAATGGATGTCTATCCTTCACGCCTTCTCATTCACAGCTGACTGCATCTGATTGGCCCATCGCTATCGTTGGGTGGGGCCTACCAATGACAGTAGGCATTAATAAACGCTTTGTTTATTTGTAAAAATGTGTTGACTCAATTATGATAGAATTGTTAGATTGATAACTCAACGGTCCATGATGTGTGAGGCAAGCTGGTGATGTGGACCATATAGTCACACTATTTATATATTATGCTTGCATGGAGGGTTTAATCTATTACCCACAACTATCCTTATCTGTCCCGCACAGCATGCAAAGCGCTTAACCAATTTTTTCAAAAGTTTTCATCAACCACTTTATTAAGTAAACAAAATGAACGCAAGCAGTCTTCAGCAAAGATAACTTTTATTACTTTCTTTGGTTAACTTTATGACTTTATTAAATAAGGCCAATGAACCAAGTAAAGTGTCTTCAGTGTCTTAAGCAAAGATAACCTTTATTAGCTTTCTTAACTTTATGACTTTATTAAATCAGCAAAATGAAACAGTAAAACTTATTAGTGTCTATAAGCAAAGATAACCTTTATTAACTTTCTTGGGAAACTTTATGACTTTATTGAGCGGGAGGGACTGTGGAGGTGGTGTGGCTTAAGTTTGCTGTCTGAAGGCACCATTGGGGTGCTTGGCCGCCGAGGGTACAACAGGGGATCGTGTGTTAGGAAGCTTATCCGAGAGCTGACTCAGGCTCCCGTGAGGTTGAGAAGCCCTTCATCAGGGACTTGAGATGTCAGGCCCATAATGATGACAGATTGTCTTGTTGACGGCTTGGCGGCTGTGGGTGGAGGGAAGAAGGAGTGTAGTGGGCTGTCTGGTCTGCCAGCGTGGGTAGAGGAATGGCATCTGTGGCATGAATGGACAGCCTGGGCCTGGCTGGGATAGTATGTCTGCTGTGGGATAGTCCTGCTGTAGTCATAGCCTTGGTAGAAATGAGGGGCCTGTTGAAAGCCGTTGAAGGGCCTGTGACTATCGCCTGACGGTGGGAGCAGACCTGGAACTGGGGAGTGAGGCAGCTCAAGCTGGGCCTTGAGGTTGTGCAGAATGCTGCGATCTTCTCTTCATCAACCTGGTTACTGCGGGGCACTCGCGGCAGGTTCCCTCAGGGTCTGCGCTCAACGTAGCGTGTCATGAAGGGCCTCCGGCCCAAGGATGCTCTGTCCAAGTGGACCAGTGAGAGAGAGAAATTCTGGCCGGTCTTCATTGTGCCCTGATCTCCAACAGCACCACTGTTGGTCCTGCCACTCCAGTCTGCCTCTCTGCCTGCATCCTCTGGAGCTGGGGTGGGGGTGGGTGGTGGGTTGGCCTGGTGGCTGCTGCTTCTTCTCCCATTTGTGACAGCAGGGCGTCTCCTCCACGGGATCCTCCAAGTCTGCTTGCATGGGGAAAGTGCAACTGTTCGGGGGGTCTCTCTGCTGTGGGGGCCCTCTGAAGACACCTGCCTGGACAGTGTAGCTGGCTCCTTGCTGGAAGAGGACTGGCTGTCTGTGGGCGTCCTGAGGGAGAGGGTCTTCAGAGGGGCTGCTCCTCGGTGGGGGATCTCACCCTCCAGGAAACTGCAGCTTGCCATTGACGTACTCTCCCGGTCACTGAGCTTGACAGCGGCTGCCCTGATTTCTTTGAGGTGTAGCGTTGCCGAATAGCAGGTGTGAATGTTGAGCCTTACCAGCCATACCTAGAGTACTTCTCGCAGCGTGCCCCAGGCTCTCTGCCTTGTCTCTGCCATAAGCTCTGCTTCTTCTGGTCCCGATACAGTACTGTGGATGCGCCACTTTCTCCAGAGGTATTGTTTCGTGGACCTCCAGCCATTCCAGCACCTCTACATCATGGCGACCTCGGATTATGGTGTACATAAGTGTTCCTCCTAGTCCGCTTGCTCTTCCTCCCTCTGGAGGGCTTCAGCAGGGCCTTCAGGGCTTCAGCAGCAGGGCCTTCAGCAGCAGGTTTAAGGCCTTGGGCATGGTCCACCACAGCAGCAGCAGCAGCTCAGAGTCAAAGTGCCAGGGGTGGGATGCTGGTTCTGTCCTTCTTTGCCAAGGGCCTTGAACGATGTAGGCACAGGCTTCCTTTTCTTGCCAGACTGACGAAACCACTGGTGTTCCTGCTAGATGTATGTGGGTATGCACTCTTTCCCCCTTTTATGCTGACTGTTGTGCGTGCTGCATCCTTATTATAACGGAACTGCATGCATTCCTAACTTCCCGTATGCGCAGTGGAACGCTTTGCATCCATATACATTCACGCAGGCATCCGACTTGTGTTTCCTATAGGTGTCCCTGATGCATCCGCCTTCATCCACTATGCATCTGCTTGAAAATTCTCCCGGAACCCCTTCATGAGTTGTCAATCTGCCTTCATCGCTTTCATCCACGTAGGCTCCTTGAACATCCCGTTTACATCCCGCCCACATACTACCCACGTACATTGCCTGTTCGTTCTTTTCCATTCTGTTTATGCAAATTTTCGCTACTTTTTGGAGCGGATGACAACGGATGGAGCCACCCCCGAAATTTTGCTCGTCCGCTGTGTCCTTTATGCACATGTTTTGCGTCCATCAGCCAGTGGGACCAGGCCTTAAAGTTCTATGATTTCCTAATAGTTTCCCATCTAGTTATTAACCAGCTCAGCCCTGCTCAACTGTTTGAGTTCAATTTCAGTTGGCTAAGTACTGACACCTTCAGTAAGGATGTTGGGATTCCAGCTCCCCAAATTTCCAGACAAAATGGCTAACTGGGTCATGTTGATCACAAATCAGGTACAGACCAATTCCAATTTTGGGAATTTCAATCTTAACAATATGGATGGCATTTTTTTTAAAGACGGGCAGTTTGCCTCACATTCCTTTAAAATAATTTTTTTTAGTGGCAATCTGTAGAGGTAGTCCTTGATTTACAGCACTTCATTTACACTGACAAAGGTGACTTATGAGCGATTTTCACATTTATGACCATTGCAGCATCCCCAGGGCCACATGGTCAAAATTGAGACACTTGGCAACTGGCTCATATTTATAATAATTGTGGTATCCCAGGGTCATTATGATCACCTTTTGCAACCTTCTGGCAAGCAAAATCAGTGGGGAAGCCAGATTCACTTAACAACCATGTTACTAACAATAACTGGAGTGATTCACTTAACAATAGTGGCAAGAAAGGTTGTAAAATAAGGCAAAACTCACTTAACAAATGCCTCACTTAACAACAATAATTTTGGGCTCAATTGTGGTCATAGGTTGAGGACTACCTGTATTGTGGTTATTATTGTGCAGAGATTGAGATTTTTGTTATTTTGGTGAAACTCTAATGAAGCTATGTATTGGGCATGTAAGAGATTCTTCTCTTTGATAGGCGATTTGGAGGACCATCTCTCTCTGGTTACATCAGCCACCTTGTTTGCTCTGGCAGAAAAGGCATGCTATTGGGTACCATAAGCTAGGGATCTACATTGAGACCTACATTAGGTGGGTTCCAGGAGACATGATGGCTCTGCCATGGTGACTATCTTATGGAAGATCCTTCCTCCCGAAATAGCTCATCAAGAGCCATGGTGGTGCAGTGATTGGAGTGCAATACTGGAGGCTACTTCTGTTGACTGCCAGTTGCCTGCAATTTGACGGTTCAAATCCTACCAGGCTCAAGGTTAATTCAGCCTTCCATCCGACCGAGGAGGGTAAAATGAGGACCCAGATTGTTGGAGGCAATAGGCTGATTCTATAAACCTCTTAGAGAGGGCTGTAAAAGCACTCTAAAGCAATATATAAGTCTAAGTGCTATTGTTATTGCTATTTCCATATCTCTTGATGCTGCAGAAGTCCCTCAGGAGCTGGTTATGTCACCAGGCCTGGAGGTTCCCAGGAAACCAGAGACATGCCTTGATAGCTCCATGGCTAAGTACTCATTCTTATTCCACTTTTGCCTAGGATTGATACATTAGTTTTATAGTTGTTATTTTAATCTGAATTGTATATTTTTATGTTGCCTGTTTTTATATTCATTGTTATTTGAGCACTGTATATCACCCAAAGTCTCATTTTGTAACATGGGGGGAGGGCTATACAAATTTGATTAATAAAATAAATAATATTGTGCTTGTAATATAAATGTCTATTTGCATGGTGTTGATTGGCATGCTTCTAAAGTTCCAGATCTTTTCTTTCTATAGATTTTTTCAAGGAAATTGGGACAAAGGTAAAGTGTTACGTTTTTATCTTTTAAGAATTTGAGCATGAGTCCATGCATAGTCTATTTAGACTTTTATGAATTCTTTGGAATAATTCCAATCACAAAGATGCAGGCTGCTATGTATTTGGAAATAATGGACTTAATTTTTCCCCAAGATTGAGTCAATGGTTAGTATACAACTAACCCTTGCATTTGTGTTACAATGAAAGCCCCTTTATTTTTACTTTGTATGATTTGACGTCATGAAGTTCCTCTCATTGACACTTCTTCCAGTTATCTGATTGTTACAGTTAGATGCCAAGCATCTAATGTGCCTTGTATTCAAGGAAACCAGGATAAAATACCAAATAATTATGTTGGTGACAAAGCTGGCTTTGGAATACAGTATTTGGGTTTTGCTATTCAGTGTGAATTTACAGTAGTGACATTAGAAGGATCCAGTTGGAAAATAAGGTGCACTGAGAGTGCATTTTTCACTCTATCTCCTGCAGATATGTGGCCTCCATGATCATCCATACAACAGTAACTGAGAAAAAGTTGTAATAAACTCTAATCCAAGGTTTCCTAAACTTGGCAACTTTAAGATTTGTGGACTTCAACTCCCAGAATTCTCCATCATAGATGGCTGGAGAATTCTGGGAGTTGAAGTCCACAAGTCTTAAAGTTGCCAAGTTTGGAGACCTTTGCTCTAATCTATAAAGAACACTACCCCAGAAAGGCAATTTGAAATTCCTTGTTTACAAGTAGTCCTTGACTTACGACCACACTTGAGTTCAAAATTTCTGTTGCTAAGCAAAAGAGTTAAGTGAGTTTTTGCCCCATTTTATGACCTTTCTTACCACACTTGTTAAGGGAATCACTGCAGTTATGAAGCAATCATTAACTGTTAACAACACTGTTAAGTGAATATTTTTCAATTACAACAGTAAAAACTAATGCAAAATAAACTTAGAGCGAAATAATGGAAAGAAAGAAGAAAAAGTGCAAGAAAAGAGAAGGAAAATAAAAGAGAATATAATAAAGAAAAAAAGAAATATATTAAGAAGCAACTTCCACTCTTCATCATAACAAGTATAAACAAATTTAATAACTCTTCAGAGAGGGAGTCAAATATTAGCTTTAATAATACCACCTCAGTTTATACAGAATTCAATGATTGGTGCTCCATTACTGGAAGTTTTAAGAAGGTTGGATAAGTATCTGTCTAAAGTAGCATAGGGTTTCCAACTAGAGAGGGGTTGGACTAGAAGACTTCCAAAGTTCCTTCCAACTATGTTACTCTGCAAGATTCAATCTAGGTTGGTCACCAGGACCAACTTCCAAGCTTTTGGACTCATGCTGGAGCCCATCCTCAGGGAACTTCTCTCTACTGGAATAGCTTTGGGCTATTCTATGCTTCATGTTTATGTGGTGCCTTCCTATTAATTAATTGGTGTGTTTATGGCTGGCAATTGGCTATTGTTTCCTTGTGCTGCCAAGTCCTTGGCTCCTAATACTTCATAAGCTTGTGGTAAATCAGTACTCCTGTTGACTGACAAGGGGCCTGTTTCCCAGGTTGCAATCATTTCCCTGGCTATTTTTGTGCCAGCATGGCCAACGATCTTCATAGCTGCGAAATTAAATGCTTGTACTTGTTTATTGCAATGTGAGATGACCAATGATTTTGGGTCTCCTAACCTGAGTAGCATGCTTATGTCCTTGCTATCTGGTGGTTAGCTTTCTCCCATCTGTCCTATATAGTCACAGGGGCAATCCATGCAAGCAATCCGATAGATCACATTAGAAGCACCTCCCACCTCTAAGAGACCCACTTACAGATGTTGGAAGCTGCATTCTACTGCTTCTGAAACATTATTATTATGTCATTATGTTCTGTTTATTTGGGGACCGTCCCAAAATGCCCCACCACCATTTCCTGCTCTGCCCAGCCCACCTCCCCACAAAGAAAGAGGCCATCAGATATGATTGCACACCAGTGGCCAAGAGAGTCCTGCCACCCCCCACCCCCCAGTAAGGATATAAAAAGATCTGCCTTAGACTAACCCTCCGTGAGATGAGAGTGATTTCTGAAATGCCTTTTGTCTTCCCCTTCTGTCTTCTTTTTTCTCATCCATCCTTGCTCGCTTGACCCAGATGTCACTAATTTTCTGTCTTTTCAAAGTCCTCTGTTTTTTTTTAAAAAAAACTCTAAATGCATTCTTCTTATCAGAAAAAGAAAAGTCATTGCAACGGTCACCTTCCCTCCCATATCTAAAATAAGTGAGCGAAGCCCTATGTTTTTGTCTTCTGGCTTATTACTCTTAATTCACATTCTTAGTGCTACTGTGCAAGATCACAGGAGGAGCTAAAACAAAGATTTGTTCGGGTTTTGGCAGACAGAAATGGTCCCTTCAAACTGCAGGCCTTGGTTGTTTGGACTGTTGTGCAGGATTTCACAAAGCTAATTGTGGCCAGTAAGTTGGTGCAGTGCAATGGGGGCTTGCTTTTTCTGATGAATTCAGCTGCTTGAAGGAATAACTTCAAGTGTTTTTTTGAAACTGTAATCTGTATTTTCTTCATTCTTGGCTAAAACCCACAGGATAGTTAATAGGACTACAGAACCCTGATTGATCAGAATACATTCGCTTTATTCCTCATGTTTCAGTTTTGTTAGGATCTCCAGAATTTTTGAGCATGGCAACTGCTGAAAGAATAATTATAGAAAGAAGAAACAAGGAACGGAGACAGCTAGTCCTCAACTTACAGTCCTTTCTTTACCAACCATTTACAACAAGTTACAACAGCACTGACTTACAGCCAGGACTTGTGCTTATGACTGTCATAGCATTTCCATGATCACATGATTCAAATTTGGATGTTTGGTAACAGGCATGTACTTATGATGGTTGCAGTATCCAAGGGTCTTGGGTTCACTGTCTGTGACCTTCCCAACCAGCTCTTCATAATGAAAGACAATGGGGGAAGCCAGATCCGCTTCATGACCGTGTAATTTGCTTACCTATAGTGATTTGCTTTACAAACATGGCAAAAAAGGTTGTAAAATTAGGCATGATTACCTGAACAACTGCTTTCCTTAACAACAGAAATTCTGGTTCCAATTGCGGTCTTAAGTTGAGGATCACCTGTATGGTGTTGCAGAAAGGGTTAGATCATGAACATAAAGCAGATCCACCTTCTACTCCATCTTAATCCATGGAAACTCTCTGTGACTTCAGACCAGTCTCTCCCCCTCCCTCCCTCCATCCATCCATCCATCCCTCACTCTCTCTCTCTCCCCCTCCACCCAGTAGGATTGTTGTGTGGGGAAGATTTGTGTACAACACCTTCTAGACCAGGGGTCTCCAACCTTGGCCACTTTAAGACTTGTGGACTTCAATTCCCAGCAAAGCTGGCTGAGGAATTGGGAGTTGAAGTCCACAAGTCTTAAAGTGGCCAAGCTTGGAGACCCCTGTTCTAGACAGCCACTTATCTGAAACGGTATCAATTATCCTGCTTGAGGAGGGGGCTGCACTAGAAGACCTCTAATGTTCCTTCCAGTTTCTATTCTATTCTATTCTATTCTATCTATCCTATTCTGTTTTATTCTATTCCATTCTATCCTATCCCATCCCATCCCATCCCATCCCATTCTATTCTATTCTATTCTATTCTATTCTGTGACTAGTCAAGAATAGACAATCGCTCCCTGAGCACACTAATTTTTTTTATTTTTCCAAAGAAGAAAAGACTTGCTTCAGGAATTAGAGGAGTGGCAAAAAGGTGATGTTACTTATTCCCAACCATTTGACATGAACTCCTTCCCCAAATGGTCTCTGCAAGTAGGATGCAGCCAGAAAGCTGAAGAATCATGAATACTGGCATCATCATGAGAAAAGTCTGCCCTAACTGTTGGTGCCTGTTGTGGAAAAATCAATTGCTGTACAATCCAGCAATTTAAGTCCCTTAGAATAGTGATTATTCCACTTAGATATCTCTCTCTTCTTCCCATGACCCACGTTAAATTTCAGGATAACAGAGTTGAAAAGGGACCTTAGAGGTCTTCTAGTCCAACCCCCTGATCAAGCAGGACACTCGATACTATTTCAGACAAATGACTGTCCAATCTCTTCTTAAAAACCTCCAGAGTTGGAGCACCTACTGTTCAGAAAGAAGCACGTGAGACGGGTTCCAAACAACAACTATTTTATTTAACTCGCAAGGCAAAAGATACGGAATATAGCCCAAGCCATGGCAGCCCTTTATATAGCGGCTTGCCTGCCAGCTTGTGGCAATGACACTAGTTTAATTCTTCCCGCCATTTGGTGGCTTCCCGGATTGGTTCGTAGTGAACCAATCCGTAAGTGGTCTTTTCGGCCAGTCACAACGAGGGACTTGGAACCTACCAAGTTCCATACAGAACACCCCTCCCCCTTTAGTTCAGTCCAACGTGGGTGATGTA